>JAKVDI010000214.1:0-30120 GCA_022836835.1 Pythium insidiosum
CCACCAACGACCTCCAAACGTCACCAAACGACGCAACGACGCACCACATAGACGTCGGAAAGGGCAACACCCAGCACCACTCACCGTCCACACACACCCGCGCCACAATGGCATGCAGTCGCAAATCGTCGCAAATCGTCGCAAATCGTCGTAAGCAGTCCTTTCGAGACCGACGCGCCCACCACCGACCTCCAAACGTCACCAAACGACGCAACGACGCACCACATAGACGTCGGAAAGGGCAACACCCAGCACCACTCACCGTCCACACACACCCGCGCCACAATGGCATGCAGTCGCAAATCGTCGCAAATCGTCGCAAATCGTCGCAAATCGTCGCAAATCGTCGTAAGCAGTCCTTTCGAGACCGACGCACCCACCACCGACCTCCAAACGTCACCAAACGACGCAACGACGCACCACATAGACGTCGGAAAGGGCAACACCCAGCACCACTCACCGTCCACACACTCCCGCGCCACAATGGCATGCAGTCGCAAATCGTCGCAAATCGTCGCAAATCGTCGTAAGCAGTCCTTTCGAGACCGACGCACCCACCACCGACCTCCAAACGTCACCAAACGACGCAACGACGCACCACATAGACGTCGGAAAGGGCAACACCCAGCACCACTCACCGTCCACACACACCCGCGCCACAATGGCATGCAGTCGCAAATCGTCGCAAATCGTCGCAAATCATCGCAAATCGTCGCAAATCGTCGCAAATCGTCGTAAGCAGTCCTTTCGAGACCGACGCACCCACCAACGACCTCCAAACGTCACCAAACGACGCAACGACGCACCACATAGACGTCGGAAAGGGCAACACCCAGCACCACTCACCGTCCACACACACCCGCGCCACAATGGCATGCAGTCGCAAATCGTCGCAAATCGTCGCAAATCATCGCAAATCGTCGCAAATCGTCGTAAATAGTCGTAAATCGTCGTAAGCAGTCCTTTCGAGTCCGACGCACCCACCAACGACCTCCAAACGTCACCAAACGACGCAACGACGCACCACATAGACGTCGGAAAGGGCAACACCCAGCACCACTCACCGTCCACACACTCCCGCGCCACAATGGCATGCAGTCGCAAATCGTCGCAAATCGTCGCAAATCATCGCAAATCGTCGCAAATCGTCGCAAATCGTCGCAAATCGTCGTAAGCAGTCCTTTCGAGACCGACGCACCCACCAACGACCTCCAAACGTCACCAAACGACGCAACGACGCACCACATAGACGTCGGAAAGGGCAACACCCAGCACCACTCACCGTCCACACACACCCGCGCCACAATGGCATGCAGTCGCAAATCGTCGCAAATCGTCGCAAATCATCGCAAATCGTCGCAAATCGTCGCAAATCGTCGCAAATCGTCGTAAGCAGTCCTTTCGAGACCGACGCACCCACCAACGACCTCCAAACGTCACCAAACGACGCAACGACGCACCACATAGACGTCGGAAAGGGCAACACCCAGCACCACTCACCGTCCACACACACCCGCGCCACAATGGCATGCAGTCGCAAATCGTCGCAAATCGTCGCAAATCATCGCAAATCGTCGCAAATCGTCGTAAGCAGTCCTTTCGAGACCGACGCACCCACCAACGACCTCCAAACGTCACCAAACGACGCAACGACGCACCACATAGACGTCGGAAAGGGCAACACCCAGCACCACTCACCGTCCACACACACCCGCGCCACAATGGCATGCAGTCGCAAATCGTCGCAAATCGTCGCAAATCGTCGTAAGCAGTCCTTTCGAGACCGACGCGCCCACCACCGACCTCCAAACGTCACCAAACGACGCAACGACGCACCACATAGACGTCGGAAAGGGCAACACCCAGCACCACTCACCGTCCACACACACCCGCGCCACAATGGCATGCAGTCGCAAATCGTCGCAAATCATCGCAAATCGTCACAAATCGTCGTAAATAGTCGTAAATCGTCGTAAGCAGTCCTTTCGAGTCCGACGCACCCACCAACGACCTCCAAACGTCACCAAACGACGCAACGACGCACCATATAGACATCGGAAAGTGCAACACCCAGCACCACTCACCGTCCACACACACCCGCGCCACAATGGCATGCAGTCGCAAATCGTCGCAAATCGTCGCAAATCATCGCAAATCGTCACAAATCGTCGTAAATAGTCGTAAATCGTCGTAAGCAGTCCTTTCGAGTCCGACGCACCCACCAACGACCTCCAAACGTCACCAAACGACGCAACGACGCACCACATAGACGTCGGAAAGGGCAACACCCAGCACCACTCACCGTCCACACACACCCGCGCCACAATGGCATGCAGTCGCAAATCGTCGCAAATCGTCGCAAATCATCGCAAATCGTCGCAAATCGTCGTAAGCAGTCCTTTCGAGACCGACGCACCCACCAACGACCTCCAAACGTCACCAAACGACGCAACGACGCACCACATAGACGTCGGAAAGGGCAACACCCAGCACCACTCACCGTCCACACACTCCCGCGCCACAATGGCATGCAGTCGCAAATCGTCGCAAATCGTCGCAAATCATCGCAAATCGTCACAAATCGTCGTAAATAGTCGTAAATCGTCGTAAGCAGTCCTTTCGAGTCCGACGCACCCACCAACGACCTCCAAACGTCACCAAACGACGCAACGACGCACCACATAGACGTCGGAAAGGGCAACACCCAGCACCACTCACCGTCCACACACTCCCGCGCCACAATGGCATGCAGTCGCAAATCGTCGCAAATCGTCGCAAATCATCGCAAATCGTCGCAAATCGTCGCAAATCGTCGGCAACACCCAGCACCACTCACCGTCCACACACACCCGCGCCACAATGGCATGCAGTCGCGAGACAGTCAGAAACAGCACGCACAACCCGTCCGACCACAGGAAAGTACACCAACACGCTCCGCATACACGTCACAACCTGCCACCAACACTACACGCATCGTCGACACGTAGCAACGCATGCATCAGACACAGTCGCAAAAGGTAGCAAAAGGTAGCAAATGGTAGCAAAAGGTAGCAAATGGTAGCAAATGGTAGCAAATGGTAGCAAATGGTAGCAAAAGGTAGCAAAAGGTAGCAAAAGGTAGCAAATGTACAAAAAGGTAGCAAAAGGTAGCAAAAGGTAGCAAACCGTCGTAAGACGTCCGAGACAGTCAGAAACAGCACGCACAACCCGTCCGACCACAGGAAAGTACACCAACACGCTCCGCATACACGTTGCAACCTGCCACCAACACTACACGCATCGTCGACGTACCAACGCATGCATCAGACACAGTCGCAAAGGGTAGCAAAAGGTAGCAAAAGGTAGCAAAAGGTAGCAAATGGTAGCAAATGGTAGCAAATGGTAGCAAATGGTAGCAAAAGGTAGCAAACCGTCGTAAGACGTCCGAGACAGTCAGAAACAGCACGCACAACCCGTCCGACCACAGGAAAGTACACCAACACGCTCCGCATACACGTCACAACCTGCCACCAACACTACACGCATCGTCGACACGTACCAACGCATGCATCAGACATAGTCGCAAAAGGTAGCAAAAGGTAGCAAAAGGTAGCAAAAGGTAGCAAATGGTAGCAAAAGGTAGCAAATGGTAGCAAATGGTAGCAAATGGTAGCAAATGGTAGCAAATGGTAGCAAAAGGTAGCAAAAGGTAGCAAATGGTAGCAAAAGGTAGCAAAAGGTAGCAAAAGGTAGCAAAAGGTAGCAAAAGGTAGCAAACCGTCGTAAGACGTCCGAGACAGTCAGAAACAGCACGCACAACCCGTCCGACCACAGGAAAGTACACCAACACGCTCCGCATACACGTCGCAACCTGCCACCAACACTACACGCATCGTCGACACGTACCAACGCATGCATCAGACACAGTCGCAAAAGGTAGCAAAAGGTAGCAAAAGGTAGCAAAAGGTAGCAAATGGTAGCAAAAGGTAGCAAAAGGTAGCAAACCGTCGTAAGACGTCCGAGACAGTCAGAAACAGCACGCACAACCCGTCCGACCACAGGAAAGTACACCAACACGCTCCGCATACACGTCGCAACCTGCCACCAACACTACACGCATCGTCGACACGTACCAACGCATGCATCAGACACAGTCGCAAAAGGTAGCAAAAGGTAGCAAACCGTCGTAAGACGTCCGAGACAGTCAGAAACAGCACGCACAACCCGTCCGACCACAGGAAAGTACACCAACACGCTCCGCATACACGTCGCAACCTGCCACCAACACTACACGCATCGTCGACACGTACCAACGCATGCATCAGACACAGTCGCAAAAGGTAGCAAAAGGTAGCAAACCGTCGTAAGACGTCCGAGACAGTCAGAAACAGCACGCACAACCCGTCCGACCACAGGAAAGTACACCAACACGCTCCGCATACACGTCGCAACCTGCCACCAACACTACACGCATCGTCGACACGTACCAACGCATGCATCAGACACAGTCGCAAAAGGTAGCAAAAGGTAGCAAAAGGTAGCAAAAGGTAGCAAATGGTAGCAAATGGTAGCAAAAGGTAGCAAAAGGTAGCAAACCGTCGTAAGACGTCCGAGACAGTCAGAAACAGCACGCACAACCCGTCCGACCACAGGAAAGTACACCAACACGCTCCGCATACACGTCGCAACCTGCCACCAACACTACACGCATCGTCGACACGTACCAACGCATGCATCAGACATAGTCGCAAAAGGTAGCAAAAGGTAGCAAAAGGTAGCAAAAGGTAGCAAATGGTAGCAAAAGGTAGCAAAAGGTAGCAAACCGTCGTAAGACGTCCGAGACAGTCAGAAACAGCACGCACAACCCGTCCGACCACAGGAAAGTACACCAACACGCTCCGCATACACGTTGCAACCTGCCACCAACACCACACGCATCGTCGACACGTACCAACGCATGCATCAGACACAGTCGCAAAAGGTAGCAAAAGGTAGCTAATGGTAG
Source organism: Pythium insidiosum (assembly GCA_022836835.1). Classification (NCBI taxonomy): domain Eukaryota; phylum Oomycota; class Peronosporomycetes; order Pythiales; family Pythiaceae; genus Pythium; species Pythium insidiosum. The sequence goes on from JAKVDI010000214.1 coordinate 4,985, forward strand.
CAAAAGGTAGCAAATGGTAGCAAATGGTAGCAAAAGGTAGCAAATGGTAGCAAATGGTAGCAAAAGGTAGCAAAAGGTAGCAAACCGTCGTAAGACGTCCGAGACAGTCAGAAACAGCACGCACAACCCGTCCGACCACAGGAAAGTACACCAACACGCTCCGCATACACGTCACAACCTGCCACCAACACTACACGCATCGTCGACACGTACCAACGCATGCATCAGACACAGTCGCAAAAGGTAGCAAAAGGTAGCAAATGGTAGCAAAAGGTAGCAAATGGTAGCAAATGGTAGCAAATGGTAGCAAATGGTAGCAAAAGGTAGCAAAAGGTAGCAAAAGGTAGCAAATGGTAGCAAAAGGTAGCAAAAGGTAGCAAAAGGTAGCAAACCGTCGTAAGACGTCCGAGACAGTCAGAAACAGCACGCACAACCCGTCCGACCACAGGAAAGTACACCAACACGCTCCGCATACACGTCACAACCTGCCACCAACACTACACGCATCGTCGACACGTACCAACGCATGCATCAGACACAGTCGCAAAAGGTAGCAAAAGGTAGCAAAAGGTAGCAAATGGTAGCAAATGGTAGCAAATGGTAGCAAAAGGTAGCAAACCGTCGTAAGACGTCCGAGACAGTCAGAAACAGCACGCACAACCCGTCCGACCACAGGAAAGTACACCAACACGCTCCGCAGACACCGTCGCAACCTGCCACCAACACTACACGCATCGTCGACACGTAGCAACGCATGCATCAGACACAGTCGCAAAAGGTAGCAAAAGGTAGCAAAAGGTAGCAAATGGTAGCAAATGGTAGCAAAAGGTAGCAAAAGGTAGCAAACCGTCGTAAGACGTCCGAGACAGTCAGAAACAGCACGCACAACCCGTCCGACCACAGGAAAGTACACCAACACGCTCCGCAGACACGTCGCAACCTGCCACCAACACTACACGCATCGTCGACACGTAGCAACGCATGCATCAGACACAGTCGCAAAAGGTAGCAAAAGGTAGCAAAAGGTAGCAAAAGGTAGCAAATGGTAGCAAAAGGTAGCAAAAGGTAGCAAACCGTCGTAAGACGTCCGAGACAGTCAGAAACAGCACGCACAACCCGTCCGACCACAGGAAAGTACACCAACACGCTCCGCATACACGTTGCAACCTGCCACCAACACCACACGCATCGTCGACACGTAGCAACGCATGCATCAGACACAGTCGCAAAAGGTAGCAAAAGGTAGCAGAAGGTAGCAAATGGTAGCAAATGGTAGCAAATGGTAGCAAAAGGTAGCAAACCGTCGTAAGACGTCCGAGACAGTCAGAAACAGCACGCACAACCCGTCCGACCACAGGAAAGTACACCAACACGCTCCGCATACACGTCGCAACCTGCCACCAACACTACACGCATCGTCGACACGTACCAACGCATGCATCAGACACAGTCGCAAAAGGTAGCAAAAGGTAGCAAAAGGTAGCAAAAGGTAGCAAATGGTAGCAAATGGTAGCAAAAGGTAGCAAAAGGTAGCAAACCGTCGTAAGACGTCCGAGACAGTCAGAAACAGCACGCACAACCCGTCCGACCACAGGAAAGTACACCAACACGCTCCGCATACACTTCGCAACCTGCCACCAACACTACACGCATCGTCGACACGTACCAACGCATGCATCAGACATAGTCGCAAAAGGTAGCAAAAGGTAGCAAAAGGTAGCAAAAGGTAGCAAATGGTAGCAAAAGGTAGCAAAGGTAGCAAACCGTCGTAAGACGTCCGAGACAGTCAGAAACAGCACGCACAACCCGTCCGACCACAGGAAAGTACACCAACACGCTCCGCATACACGTCACAACCTGCCACCAACACTACACGCATCGTCGACACGTACCAACGCATGCATCAGACACAGTCGCAAAAGGTAGCAAAAGGTAGCAAAAGGTAGCAAAAGGTAGCAAATGGTAGCAAAAGGTAGCAAAAGGTAGCAAACCGTCGTAAACGTCCGAGACAGTCAGAAACAGCACGCACAACCCGTCCGACCACAGGAAAGTACACCAACACGCTCCGCATACACGTCGCAACCTGCCACCAACACTACACGCATCGTCGACACGTACCAACGCATGCATCAGACACAGTCGCAAAAGGTAGCAAAAGGTAGCAAAAGGTAGCAAAAGGTAGCAAATAGTAGCAAATGGTAGCAAAAGGTAGCAAACCGTCGTAAGACGTCCGAGACAGTCAGAAACAGCACGCACAACCCGTCCGACCACAGGAAAGTACACCAACACGCTCCGCATACACGTCGCAACCTGCCACCAACACTACACGCATCGTCGACACGTACCAACGCATGCATCAGACACAGTCGCAAAAGGTAGCAAAAGGTAGCAAAAGGTAGCAAATGGTAGCAAATGGTAGCAAAAGGTAGCAAACCGTCGTAAGACGTCCGAGACAGTCAGAAACAGCACGCACAACCCGTCCGACCACAGGAAAGTACACCAACACGCTCCGCATACACGTCGCAACCTGCCACCAACACTACACGCATCGTCGACACGTACCAACGCATGCATCAGACACAGTCGCAAAAGGTAGCAAAAGGTAGCAAATGGTAGCAAATGGTAGCAAAAGGTAGCAAAAGGTAGCAAAAGGTAGCAAACCGTCGTAAGACGTCCGAGACAGTCAGAAACAGCACGCACAACCCGTCCGACCACAGGAAAGTACACCAACACGCTCCGCATACACGTTGCAACCTGCCACCAACACCACACGCATCGTCGACACGTACCAACGCATGCATCAGACACAGTCGCAAAAGGTAGCAAAAGGTAGCAAAAGGTAGCAAATGGTAGCAAATGGTAGCAAATGGTAGCAAAAGGTAGCAAACCGTCGTAAGACGTCCGAGACAGTCAGAAACAGCACGCACAACCCGTCCGACCACAGGAAAGTACACCAACACGCTCCGCATACACGTCGCAACCTGCCACCAACACTACACGCATCGTCGACACGTACCAACGCATGCATCAGACACAGTCGCAAAAGGTAGCAAAAGGTAGCAAAAGGTAGCAAAAGGTAGCAAATGGTAGCAAAAGGTAGCAAAAGGTAGCAAAAGGTAGCAAACCGTCGTAAGACGTCCGAGACAGTCAGAAACAGCACGCACAACCCGTCCGACCACAGGAAAGTACACCAACACGCTCCGCATACACGTCACAACCTGCCACCAACACTACACGCATCGTCGACACGTACCAACGCATGCATCAGACACAGTCGCAAAAGGTAGCAAAAGGTAGCAAAAGGTAGCAAATGGTAGCAAAAGGTAGCAAAAGGTAGCAAAAGGTAGCAAACCGTCGTAAGACGTCCGAGACAGTCAGAAACAGCACGCACAACCCGTCCGACCACAGGAAAGTACACCAACACGCTCCGCATACACGTCGCAACCTGCCACCAACACTACACGCATCGTCGACACGTACCAACGCATGCATCAGACACAGTCGCAAAAGGTAGCAAAAGGTAGCAAAAGGTAGCAAAAGGTAGCAAATGGTAGCAAAAGGTAGCAAAAGGTAGCAAACCGTCGTAAGACGTCCGAGACAGTCAGAAACAGCACGCACAACCCGTCCGACCACAGGAAAGTACACCAACACGCTCCGCATACACGTCGCAACCTGCCACCAACACTACACGCATCGTCGACACGTACCAACGCATGCATCAGACACAGTCGCAAAAGGTAGCAAAAGGTAGCAAATGGTAGCAAATGGTAGCAAATGGTAGCAAATGGTAGCAAAAGGTAGCAAACCGTCGTAAGACGTCCGAGACAGTCAGAAACAGCACGCACAACCCGTCCGACCACAGGAAAGTACACCAACACGCTCCGCATACACGTCACAACCTGCCACCAACACTACACGCATCGTCGACACGTACCAACGCATGCATCAGACACAGTCGCAAAAGGTAGCAAAAGGTAGCAAAAGGTAGCAAAAGGTAGCAAATGGTAGCAAATGGTAGCAAAGGTAGCAAACCGTCGTAAGACGTCCGAGACAGTCAGAAACAGCACGCACAACCCGTCCGACCACAGGAAAGTACACCAACACGCTCCGCATACGTCACAACCTGCCACCAACACTACACGCATCGTCGACACGTACCAACGCATGCATCAGACACAGTCGCAAAAGGTAGCAAAAGGTAGCAAAAGGTAGCAAATGGTAGCAAATGGTAGCAAAAGGTAGCAAACCGTCGTAAGACGTCCGAGACAGTCAGAAACAGCACGCACAACCCGTCCGACCACAGGAAAGTACACCAACACGCTCCGCATACACGTCGCAACCTGCCACCAACACTACACGCATCGTCGACACGTACCAACGCATGCATCAGACACAGTCGCAAAAGGTAGCAAAAGGTAGCAAAAGGTAGCAAAAGGTAGCAAATGGTAGCAAATGGTAGCAAAAGGTAGCAAACCGTCGTAAGACGTCCGAGACAGTCAGAAACAGCACGCACAACCCGTCCGACCACAGGAAAGTACACCAACACGCTCCGCATACACGTCGCAACCTGCCACCAACACTACACGCATCGTCGACACGTAGCAACGCATGCATCAGACACAGTCGCAAAAGGTAGCAAAAGGTAGCAAATGGTAGCAAATGGTAGCAAAAGGTAGCAAAAGGTAGCAAAAGGTAGCAAACCGTCGTAAGACGTCCGAGACAGTCAGAAACAGCACGCACAACCCGTCCGACCACAGGAAAGTACACCAACACGCTCCGCATACACGTCACAACCTGCCACCAACACTACACGCATCGTCGACACGTACCAACGCATGCATCAGACACAGTCGCAAAAGGTAGCAAAAGGTAGCAAATGGTAGCAAATGGTAGCAAATGGTAGCAAAAGGTAGCAAAAGGTAGCAAACCGTCGTAAGACGTCCGAGACAGTCAGAAACAGCACGCACAACCCGTCCGACCACAGGAAAGTACACCAACACGCTCCGCATACACGTCGCAACCTGCCACCAACACTACACGCATCGTCGACACGTAGCAACGCATGCATCAGACACAGTCGCAAAAGGTAGCAAAAGGTAGCAAAAGTGTAACAGGGTGTGCTGTCACACAGGAGTGTTGTGTGTGGCACACACACAACTCGGGTGCACTTGCACCGTGTGGTCCACACGATCTGTACGTGTGTGGACCACGTAACATAGGGTTTGGATCAAACCCTAACGGGTGACACGGAGTTAGATAACTCTGTTACAAGTTAAGTAGGATAGTTAGAATTGTACGGCTGGGATCCTGCAGGGGATCCCAGAGATAATCACCCGTAATACAGCCAGTCTGCATTTTGCAAGATAGAGATTAGTCTCTTTGCCATTTCTGGCTGTGGAATCGCTTCCTCCGTGCTTTCCGTCACGTGTCCCATGACAAAAAGGTAGCACTTGTAGTCAATCCAGCGCCATGTCTGCTTCGATTGACGCTGCGAATGCAGGGAGCCCTCTCGGGCTCAGACGAGAGGACCTCTCGTCTCTCAATGACGATGAGTGGAGCTTCATGCGGAAGCTCGAGGCCATCCTCGGCCGCGCGAGCTTGTATGAGCTTGTCGCGCAGGGCGAGGATGCGCTGAAGGAAAGGATCAAGTCCTTCCGGGAGTACGAGGACTCCCTTCTGCGTTTCATCCGATCGCAGATCCCGGATGCGGCTACTCCACCGGTGGTGGCTGTGCCAAGCCCTGTGTCGACGCCTCCGACACTGAAAGTGAAGGTGGCGTCGTACCAGGGACTAGAGAGTGAGAACCTCACTTTCTGGTTTCGCGAGTTGGAAATCGCGATGTCCGCTGCGCGGATTTATGACGAGCGACTGCGCGTCACCTATGCGATGTCGCATCTCCAGGGGCGTGCACGCTCCTGGGCTCTCACGTGGGAGACCAATGCCCCAGGGCATTTCTCCAGCTGGGAGGGCTTCAAGGCAGCCATGCTTGCTGCCTTCCAGCCGCCGAATGTCGCACATCGGCAGAGGACACAATTCCTCAGTGCGCAGCAAGGCAAGCGCGAGCTGTACGAGTTCGTACAGGAACTCCGTCAGCTGCGTGCCTGCATGGCCGCTGACCCGTTGCCCGAAGAGGTCATGGTGACCGTCTTCATGAACGGGCTCGCGATTGGGGAGGCGCGCCGCGCGGTGTTCCAAGCGGAACCGCGGTCGCTGGAAGAAGCGATGTACATCGCCCAGCGTGCCGACCATTACGATCGGCTCGCCCGCGGCCTCCCAGTGGGACGCCAAGCGGGCCCGCAAGAAGCGACCTCCGGCCCTGAGCCGATGGATCTGACGTTGTCAGAAGAGCATTTGAATGCTCTGGAAGCGCGCTGGGCTAACGCGCAATGCCACAACTGTGGCCTCTACGGACATATCCGTCGCTTCTGTCGCTCGCAACGCGGCGCGTCCCGTGGACGTGGCCGCGGGCGAGGCAGAGGATCTGGCGCGCCTGCGAAGGCGACTGCCAGTACGGGAAACGACGGAACCCAGTAGGCGCGGGGCGGCCTACTGGGGAACGACTGAACACGCGGCGCGCGGATGGGGAGTTGGCGCGAGCCGAGTGTTCAGCCCCTCGAGGGAGCAGGGCTCCCTCTCACTCGAAGTCGAGTTTACTCGTCTTCGAGGGTCGAGTTGAAGGGTACAGTCGACCCTTCCGAGTCCTTGTGGACTCTGGAGCGTCGAAAAACTACGCTCGGGCGCAGAGTCTCCGCGAGGAGCCTGCGCAGCTGGAGCGGGTGACCAGCACTGAGGGTGGCTCAGTGTCGGTGAAGCTGGCGACCGGTGTGGTCGTTACGACACCGAGGATCGAGGTCGATCTCCGAGTGAAGTTCGCTGACTTCAACTCGGTCGAGCACTTTGTGCTGCTCGAGATGGACGGTCGATACGACCTCATCCTCGGGATGCCATGGCTCACGAAGCACGAGCCATGGATCGACTGGAAGACCAAGTCGATTGGGAGGACCTCCCGTGTTGGGCACGAGGCCTTGGAGGTCTTGGACCCCTCCTCCGTGTTTAATCACACGAGTGAGGCCTCCTCTCTCGACGAGGTCACTCTCGAGGTCGGCGTGTGTGCCGATGTGGAGTGGAGTCCACGTTCTGAGTCGGGGTCGACTCATGCGGGCTCTGCCCAGACTCCCACTGCCAAAGCCGAGGCTTGTGGGCCGCGCAGGACATGCGCCAAGATGTCGTCGTCGCACGCTTTCGTGCTGAGCGGGGAGAACGCTCCGGGGCAAGGGACTGCCTCCGTGACGACGGGTGAGTCGCGCGATATCGCGCTGAGCAGGGCTACTGCTCCGGCGTCAGGTTGTGACGCCGTGATGGATGAAGAAGTGCACGAAGTCGTGCCGAGGGGGCTCCGCTCTGGCGTCAGGACCTGACGTCCCGAAGGAAGATGCGTCGCACCTGCCGGTGCTGAGCGGGAATGTCGCTCCGACTCCAGGGACTGGGGTCGTGACGGGATGTACGTCGCGCCGAGGCGCTGAGTGGGGTGACCACTCCGGTGTCGAATCACACCGTGACGAGAGACAAGGATCGTCTTGCGCAGTTGTCTCTGCGCGGCACAGGGATTGGGCCAATCCCTGCCGCCACCCGCGTTGTTCACGCACTAACAGGGGAGGAACTCCACCTGTCGGAACTGGATGTAGATCCAGGGCCATTCGATGGCAATCTCGGAGAGATGGAGGAACTCTCTCTCCCAGAGTTCGAGTGGGAACTCAAGGCTGGCGCCTACTCGGAGATAGTCGTACTGCTACCTCCGAGGGTTGAGCTGGAGCTCAACAGCTCGTCCGTGGTAGACGAGACGGTCGCGGAGGACTTCCGCCAGCGCTTTGAGTCGCGCAGGGGTGCCGAGATCATGAAGAACCCCAAGGATAGGTACTATCCACTGCTGAAGCGCTTTTCGTCGCGCTGCCTGAGCGCCAAGCCGCCCGATGGGCTGCCTCCAGACCGAGGCGTCAGACACGAGATCGATCTGAAGCCCGGCTCGGGCTACTGTGTCTTGCGGCAATGGCCGCTGTCGAAGGAGCAGTCCGACATCATCGATGACTTCTTCGAGAAGAAGCAACGAGCAGGGCTCGTGCGGGAGAGCAAGTCTCCCCACAGCGCACCGACGTTCTGTGTGCGCAAGCCAAACGGCAAGTGGCGAATTGTACATGCGTACAATAAGCTGAATGCAGCAACGGTGCCGGCGCAAACGCCCATACCGAGGAAGGATGTGATCCTTCACCGCATGGCGGGCTCCAAGAAGTTCAGCGTCTTGGATCTGGTAGATGGATACTACCAGGTGCTGATGCGTGAGAAGGATATCCCTCTCACTGCTGTCAGCACGCCCAGCGGTATGCTCTGGGAGTGGCTTGTGATGCCACAGGGGCTCTCGAATGCCCCGGCGACGTTTAATCGCCTCGTCGGAGCACTGTTCCGACCTCTACGCGACTTCGCGCAGACGTACTTTGACGATATATTCGTCCACACGAAGCCTGCGGCTAATCGTGATCTCGATGATCTCCACATCGAGCATCTCGAGAAGGTCCTCGAGTGCATGAGCGAGAATTGGCTCTTTGCCAATCTCGACAAATGCATCTTCGGCGCCGAAGAGGTCCCCGTGCTCGGGTGTTTTGTCGGCACGGAAGGAGTCCGTGCCGACCCCGCGAAGATCAAGGTGATCGCGGAGTGGCCGGTGCCACGATCGCAGAAGGACCTGCGCCGTTGGCTCGGGTTGGCCAACTACCTACACAGGTACACGGCTAACTACGCCGAGATGGCGCGACCGCTGTCGGACCTCCTCAAGAAGGACTCCGAGTGGGTGTGGACACCCGAATGCGAGCGTGCGTTCCGCACAATCGCACAGAGTCTTCAGGAGGCGCCCATCCTGGCGCTCCCTGATGACTCACGTCCGTTCAGCGTCGTCTGTGACGCCTCCGATTACGCCATCGGCTGTGCTCTCCTGCAAGAGGATGAGCAAGGACGCGAGCGCGTCATCTCGTTCCAGTCTCGGCAGCTGAAAGGTGCCGAGCGCAACTACCCTGTCCATGACAAGGAGTTGCTGGCGATGAAGTTCGCCTTGGTGAAGTTCCGCGTTCACCTGCTCGGGCCGAAGCCTTTTGTGGTCTACACAGACCATGCCTCGTTGAGGACCGCGACACAGTCGCCACACTTGTCGCAACGGATGGCCCGTTGGTTGTCATTCTTTGCAGAATACAACTTCACGGTTGTCTATAAACCGGGCAAGCTGAACGTGCTTGCAGACGCCCTCTCGCGTCGACCCGATTATGAGCTTGCTCACATCTCGGTTGCGAGTTCAGATGTCTTCTCGCTCATCCGCCGCTTGTACGCGGAAGACAGGCAGTGCTCGACAATCTTGTCGCACCTGTCCGGCGATGTATCGCCTAAGGAGCTCAGATACATAGGTATCATGAGCACGACGGCCTGCTGTACTACAGCGGTGTCGTCGGCGAGGACCCTCGCGTTGTGGTGCCGTCCAACGAGGACCTGAAGCACAAAATCGTGTTCGAGATACACGATACGCCCGTTGCCGGGCATCTGGGTCGTGACAAGACGTTCGCCCAGCTTGCCCAGAGGTTCTGGTGGCCCAAGATGTACAACTGGGTATGCACATACGTTCGCACGTGCGAAGTGTGCCAGCGGGTGAAAGCAAGCTCGCACACCCACGCTCCCTTACAGAGCCTGCCGGTGCCAACCGACTGCTGGCGGTCCGTCAGCATGGACTTTGTGTTCGGGCTTCCCCGCGACCCCTACGGCAACACCGGGGTCTTGGTCTTCGTAGACCGACTGAGCAAGATGGTGCATCTTGCTGCAGTGCCCGACACTGTCGACGCCGAACGAACAGCGTCGCTGTTCATCGACAATGTCTTTCGACATCACGGCATGCCTGCCTCGATCGTATCCGATCGCGACCCGCGCTTCACCAGCGAGTTTTGGACGGCTCTCTTCCGTCTGCTGGGTACCCAGCTCGACATGAGCACAGCAGCTCATCCCGAGACGGACGGGCAGACCGAGCGCGTCAACCGGACGCTGGAGGACATCCTCCGTGGGCTTTGTGCGACCACGCCCACTGCATGGAGTGCCATGCTACCGCTCGCAGAGTTCGCAATGAACAACTCGGTTCATGCGAGCACCGGGTTCACACCCTTCTACCTCAACGGTCTGCGGCATCCCGCACTGCCCCTCTGTCTCATGGGCGACACCAAGTCTGGTGGGGGAGGAGAACGCCTCTTGGCGAACCAACTTGACGCCGTCGTGACGAAACCTGCGGTTCGTCGCAGCGTCAGCGCGTTTCTTTCGACTCGCGTCGCCCTCGTCAGGGCAGTGCAGGACAACATGGCGGCTGCACAAGATCTGCAAAAGTCAAACGCAGACAAGCATGGACGGTCAAACGTTCATGTATTTCACGAAGGTGATTACGTGCTACTCAGCACTAAACACTTGGCGGACGACGCCGTGAGCAGCTTGGGCAGCTCGAAGCTCCTGCCGAGGTTCATCGGCCCCTTCAAGGTCTTGAAGAAACGCGGCTCCGCGTACACGCTCGATCTGCCGAGCTGGCTTCGAACGCACCCGACGTTCTACGTCGGGTTGCTCAAGCCGTATCGGCCTCCTCAAACCGAGGACGACTCGGTGAGCGAGAGCGAGAGCGAGCACGAGCGTCGCCTTGATCGCGAGGCGTCGGATACGCGCTCGTCTCGTGACGACGATACTCGTCGTACGAGTGCGGGAGCTCCTCGCGACGCGCCGAGCGCGAGTACGAGTCACGACTCGAATACGAGTAGCCCGCTGCGGGTAACTCGAACGCGGGTAATCCGCCGACTGGTAATAACCAGAGGAGTGACGAGAGTCACTGCGAGACCAACCCACCGCGGCGGTCGGCCCGAATTGCGGAACGGGCGAGGTCATCTGCTGCAGAGCAGCGGTGTACCCCTGCGTCTGGTAGAGCATGCGCTCAAGACGATCAAGGTGCTGACCCAGTCGCGCTTGCTCGCGCTGGGATTCCTCCCGTGCCGCCTCAAAACGGTCTCGCAGCTGACCCAAGCCCACCTGGGTTTGCGACTGCGCCGTGTCCACCGACACCACGATCTGGCGGAGCTGGCGATAGCTCTCAGCCAGCTGAGCGTGTTGACGCTCAAGCTCGCCCAAGCGAGCAGTCAGCTCGGCCGCCGACGCGACTGCAACGGCCGAGCCGCGCCCCTCCCCCGGTGATGGACCGGAACGGGGAGCTCCACTACCCCGTGGAGGCGATCGTGGACGCTCGGCGTCGCCACGGGAAGCTCGAGCTACTTGTGAAGTGGCTCGGCTGTCCCGCGTCGGAAAGCCAGTGGCTTCCGCATGAGCAGCTGCTCGTGGACTGCCCGGATGCGGTCCAGGCCTTTGCCAAGGCACAACCGCGCTGGTTTCACTAGCGCGGGCCGACGTGTCGTCGGCTACAGAGGACGAACCTCTCGCGGAAGCAGATCCGCTCGCAGCATAGCTGCTCTCGCGATGGAGCGCCAAGTTCTGGCCCAACTGGTTGGTGACATCCAGGGTCACGAACTTGAACCACATGTCGCGCATCCGCTGAGCGGAGGCCCGGTTCGCTGACGGGCTGAAGGTGTACGTGTCCACCCTCGTTGTCGCTCGGACCCACGTCCAGAAGCGATCCTCGTACTCTGCTGCGGTCTCGCGACCGCGCAGAGGGTACGGGAGCCCGTCCATGTCGTCACGAGGACGGTTGCTGCGAGAGCAGATCTTGCGGAACTCGCGGAACTGCGCCACCGTCATGACGACAGGCCGCAACGCGTCAGGGATCGTCATGGCGCGACCGTTGAAACGGTAGACCATCGTGGTCAGTTCCTCCACCGTCGGCGACGGTGGGGCCTCGCGCACACGCGAATGCGACTCCGGGTCGTGATGGCGACGCCGCGCCTCTTGCCCCTGACCGGGACTGCCCTGCATGCGATCAGGGCTGTCCTCAATCCAGAGGGTGTTACGCGGCGCGGGTGCGCGGGCCTGACGAGGCGTACGCGGTGTATCCGCAGCGCAGCCGCAGCCACGGTCTCTGCCTCCGCAGCTTCGCACTCGAGCGGCAAGGCGCGACGGCGCCCGGCGTGAGTCGACTCACGACACGCTCGACGGCCTCGGGATCGGGAACAGAGGCAGCACGACGAGGGTCGTCAGCAGCAGGTGCTGCACGCGCGGGGCGACTAGCGCGGGAGTCGACGTGGCGGCAGCCGCCTTCGGTACTCGACGCGGCCATCTTCTCGTCGCGCTCCGCTTGGCGACGGCGCCACTCGGCGGCGCTGATGCGCTGGCGCTTGGGCTGTCCGCCCACCTTGCGCTCACAGTCCGAATCGTCGGACGGCGGCGATTCGCCGTGCGCGCGTGCAGGCGACGCTTCGGGCGAGCTTGGCGCGTCGCGCGCTGTAGGCAGAGCGGTCTGCAGCGCGGCAGGGCGACCAGTCGCAGCGCCAGCGGGCGCAGGAGGCGATTGCATCGCCACGTCTTGGCTCGACGCAGCGCCAGCGGCGCAGGGCTTGACGGCGCCGACTCCTCGGCAGGAGCGGCGGCCTTCTCCTCCGCGTCCGACTCGTCGTAGTCGACGCACTGGCTCGGTGTCGGGCTGGCACTCATTGTGCGAAACCGAATGTGATCGGTAGCGGGGAATCCCGCAGCGAGGTTAGCTCGCGTTCCGGAAGGGCGATTCTCTCGCCAGCACGACTCGTGCACAAGAGGGCTGATGCCTCTTGATCCCTTCGAGGGAAATTCTCTTCTGTCGGGAGAATCCCCGAGAAAGGTCGGCCACTTCCGACGGTTGGGCTGTCCCAACAGAAGACAGACGTCTTCTCCCCTCTGGCGCGCCCACGTGGTGGCTCGCGTCTTGGGGGGGGTGGTGTAACAGGGTATGCTGTTACACAGGAGTGATGTGTGTGTGACACATAACTCTGGTGCATTTGCACCGTGTGGTACACACGAGCTGTACGTGTGTGGTCCACGTAACTTAGGGTTTGGATCAAACCCTAACGGGTGACACGGAGTTAGATAACTCTGTTACATGTTAAGTAGGATAGTTAGAATTGTACGGCTGGGATCCTGCAGGGGATCCCAGAGATAATCACCCGTAATACAGTCAGTCTGCATTTTGCAAGATAGAGATTAGTCTCTTTGCCATTTCTGGCTGTGGAATCGCTTCCTCCGTGCTTTCCGTCACGTGTCCCATGACAAAAAGGTAGCAAATGGTAGCAAATGGTAGCAAAAGGTAGCAAAAGGTAGCAAACCGTCGTAAGACGTCCGAGACAGTCAGAAACAGCACGCACAACCCGTCCGACCACAGGAAAGTACACCAACACGCTCCGCATACACGTCGCAACCTGCCACCAACACTACACGCATCGTCGACACGTACCAACGCATGCATCAGACACAGTCGCAAAAGGTAGCAAAAGGTAGCAAATGGTAGCAAAAGGTAGCAAATGGTAGCAAAAGGTAGCAAATGGTAGCAAAAGGTAGCAAACCGTCGTAAGACGTCCGAGACAGTCAGAAACAGCACGCACAACCCGTCCGACCACAGGAAAGTACACCAACACGCTCCGCATACACGTCGCAACCTGCCACCAACACTACACGCATCGTCGACACGTACCAACGCATGCATCAGACACAGTCGCAAAAGGTAGCAAAAGGTAGCAAAAGGTAGCAAATGGTAGCAAATGGTAGCAAATGGTAGCAAATGGTAGCAAACCGTCGTAAGACGTCCGAGACAGTCAGAAACAGCACGCACAACCCGTCCGACCACAGGAAAGTACACCAACACGCTCCGCATACACGTCGCAACCTGCCACCAACACTACACGCATCGTCGACACGTACCAACGCATGCATCAGACACAGTCGCAAAAGGTAGCAAAAGGTAGCAAATGGTAGCAAAAGGTAGCAAATGGTAGCAAAAGGTAGCAAATGGTAGCAAAAGGTAGCAAACCGTCGTAAGACGTCCGAGACAGTCAGAAACAGCACGCACAACCCGTCCGACCACAGGAAAGTACACCAACACGCTCCGCATACACGTCGCCACCTGCCACCAACACTACACGCATCGTCGACACGTACCAAAAACGCATGCATCAGACACAGTCGCAAAAGGTAGCAAAAGGTAGCAAAAGGTAGCAAATGGTAGCAAATGGTAGCAAATGGTAGCAAATGGTAGCAAACCGTCGTAAGACGTCCGAGACAGTCAGAAACAGCACGCACAACCCGTCCGACCACAGGAAAGTACACCAACACGCTCCGCATACACGTCACAACCTGCCACCAACACTACACGCATCGTCGACACGTACCAACGCATGCATCAGACACAGTCGCAAAAGGTAGCAAAAGGTAGCAAAAGGTAGCAAATGGTAGCAAAAGGTAGCAAATGGTAGCAAAAGGTAGCAAAAGGTAGCAAACCGTCGTAAGACGTCCGAGACAGTCAGAAACAGCACGCACAACCCGTCCGACCACAGGAAAGTACACCAACACGCTCCGCATACACGTCGCCACCTGCCACCAACACTACACGCATCGTCGACACGTACCAACGCATGCATCAGACACAGTCGCAAAAGGTAGCAAAAGGTAGCAAATGGTAGCAAATGGTAGCAAATGGTAGCAAAAGGTAGCAAACCGTCGTAAGACGTCCGAGACAGTCAGAAACAGCACGCACAACCCGTCCGACCACAGGAAAGTACACCAACACGCTCCGCATACACGTCGCCACCTGCCACCAACACTACACGCATCGTCGACACGTACCAACGCATGCATCAGACACAGTCGCAAAAGGTAGCAAAAGGTAGCAAAAGGTAGCAAAAGGTAGCAAAAGGTAGCAAATGGTAGCAAATGGTAGCAAATGGTAGCAAATGGTAGCAAAAGGTAGCAAACCGTCGTAAGACGTCCGAGACAGTCAGAAACAGCACGCACAACCCGTCCGACCACAGGAAAGTACACCAACACGCTCCGCATACACGTCGCCACCTGCCACCAAACACTACACGCATCGTCGACACGTACCAACCATGCATCAGACACAGTCGCAAAGGTAGCAAAAGGTAGCAAACCGTCGTAAGACGTCCGAGACAGTCAGAAACAGCACGCACAACCCGTCCGACCACAGGAAAGTACACCAACCCGCTCCGCATACACGTTGCAACCTGCCACCAACACTACACGCATCGTCGACACGTACCAACGCATGCATCAGACACAGTCGCAAAAGGTAGCAAAAGGTAGCAAACCGTCGTAAGACGTCCGAGACAGTCAGAAACAGCACGCACAACCCGTCCGACCACAGGAAAGTACACCAACACGCTCCGCATACACGTCGCAACCTGCCACCAACACTACACGCATCGTCGACACGTACCAACGCATGCATCAGACACAGTCGCAAAAGGTAGCAAAAGGTAGCAAAAGGTAGCAAAAGGTAGCAAAAGGTAGCAAAAGGTAGCAAATGGTAGCAAATGGTAGCAAATGGTAGCAAACCGTCGTAAGACGTCCGAGACAGTCAGAAACAGCACGCACAACCCGTCCGACCACAGGAAAGTACACCAACACGCTCCGCATACACGTCACAACCTGCCACCAACACTACACGCATCGTCGACACGTACAACGCATGCATCAGACACGTCGCAAAAGGTAGCAAAAGTAGCAAAAGGTAGCAAAAGGTAGCAAATGGTAGCAAAAGGTAGCAAATGGTAGCAAAAGGTAGCAAAAGGTAGCAAACCGTCGTAAGACGTCCGAGACAGTCAGAAACAGCACGCACAACCCGTCCGACCACAGGAAAGTACACCAACACGCTCCGCATACACGTCGCAACCTGCCACCAACACTACACGCATCGTCGACACGTACCAACGCATGCATCAGACACAGTCGCAAAAGGTAGCAAAGGTAGCAAATGGTAGCAAATGGTAGCAAATGGTAGCAAAAGGTAGCAAACCGTCGTAAGACGTCCGAGACAGTCAGAAACAGCACGCACACCCGTCCGACCACAGGAAAGTACACAACACGCTCCGCATACACGTCACAACCTGCCACCAACACACACGCATCGTCGATACGTACCAACGCATGCATCAGACACAGTCGCAAAAGGTAGCAAAGGTAGCAAATGGTAGCAAATGGTAGCAAAAGGTAGCAAATGGTAGCAAACCGTCGTAAGACGTCCGAGACAGTCAGAAACAGCACGCACAACCCGTCCGACCACAGGAAAGTACACCAACCGCTCCGCATAACGTTGCAACCTGCCACCAACACTACACGCATCGTCGACACGTACCAACGCATGCATCAGACACAGTCGCAAAAGGTAGCAAAAGGTAGCAAACCGTCGTTAAGACGTCGAGACAGTCAGAAACAGCACGCACAACCCGTCCGACACAGGAAAGTACACCAACACTCCGCATACACGTCGCAACCTGCCACCAACACTAGACGCATCGTCGACACGTACCAACGCATGCATCAGACACAGTCGCAAAAGGTAGCAAAAGGTAGCAAATGGTAGCAAAAGGTAGCAAATGGTAGCAAAAGGTAGCAAAAGGTAGCAAACCGTCGTAAGACGTCCGAGACAGTCAGAAACAGCACGCAAACCCGTCCGACCACAGGAAAGTACACAACACGCTCCGCATACACGTCGCAACCTGCCACCACTACACGCATCGTCGAACGTACCAACGCATGCATCAGACACAGTCGCAAAAGGTAGCAAAAGGTAGCAAATGGTAGCAAATGGTAGCAAATGGTAGCAAAAGGTAGCAAATGGTAGCAAAAGGTAGCAAACCGTCGTAAGACGTCCGAGACAGTCAGAAACAGCACGCACAACCCGTCCGACCACAGGAAAGTACACCAACACGCTCCGCATACACGTCACAACCTGCCACCAACACTACACGCATCGTCGATACGTACCAACGCATGCATCAGACACAGTCGCAAAAGGTAGCAAAAGGTAGCAAATGGTAGCAAATGGTAGCAAAAGGTAGCAAATGGTAGCAAACCGTCGTAAGACGTCCGAGACAGTCAGAAACAGCACGCACAACCCGTCCGACCACAGGAAAGTACACCAACCCGCTCCGCATACACGTTGCAACCTGCCACCAACACTACACGCATCGTCGACACGTACCAACGCATGCATCAGACACAGTCGCAAAAGGTAGCAAAAGGTAGCAAATGGTAGCAAATGGTAGCAAATGGTAGCAAAAGGTAGCAAACCGTCGTAAGACGTCCGAGACAGTCAGAAACAGCACGCACAACCCGTCCGACCACAGGAAAGTACACCAACACGCTCCGCATACACGTCACAACCTGCCACCAACACTACACGCATCGTCGACACGTACCAACGCATGCATCAGACACAGTCGCAAAAGGTAGCAAAAGGTAGCAAATGGTAGCAAAAGGTAGCAAATGGTAGCAAACCGTCGTAAGACGTCCGAGACAGTCAGAAACAGCACGCACAACCCGTCCGACCACAGGAAAGTACACCAACACACTCCGCATACACGTCGCAACCTGCCACCAACACTACACGCATCGTCGACACGTACCAACGCATGCATCAGACACAGTCGCAAAAGGTAGCAAAAGGTAGCAAATGGTAGCAAATGGTAGCAAAAGGTAGCAAAAGGTAGCAAAAGGTAGCAAACCGTCGTAAGACGTCCGAGACAGTCAGAAACAGCACGCACAACCCGTCCGACCACAGGAAAGTACACCAACACGCTCCGCATACACGTTACAACCTGCCACCAACACCACACGCATCGTCGACACGTACCAAAAACGCATGCATCAGACACAGTCGCAAAAGGTAGCAAAAGGTAGCAAAAGGTAGCAAAAGGTAGCAAATGGTAGCAAAAGGTAGCAAATGGTAGCAAACCGTCGTACGACGTCGAGACAGTCAGAAACAGCACGCACAACCCGTCCGACCACAGGAAAGTACACCAACACACTCCATACACGTCGCAACCTGCCACCAACACTACACGCATCGTCGATACGTACCAACGCATGCATCAGACACAGTCGCAAAAGGTAGCAAAAGGTAGCAAAAGGTAGCAAATGGTAGCAAATGGTAGCAAATGGTAGCAAATGGTAGCAAATGGTAGCAAATGGTAGCAAACCGTCGTAAGACGTCCGAGACAGTCAGAAACAGCACGCACAACCCGTCCGACCACAGGAAAGTACACCAACACGCTCCGCATACACGTCGCCACCTGCCACCAACACTACACGCATCGTCGACACGTACCAACGCATGCATCAGACACAGTCGCAAAAGGTAGCAAAAGGTAGCAAAAGGTAGCAAAAGGTAGCAAAAGGTAGCAAATGGTAGCAAAAGGTAGCAAATGGTAGCAAAAGGTAGCAAAAGGTAGCAAGACGTCCGAGACAGTCAGAAACAGCACGCACAACCCGTCCGACCACAGGAAAGTACACCAACACGCTCCGCATACACGTCGCAACCTGCCACCAACACTACACGCATCGTCGACACGTACCAACGCATGCATCAGACACAGTCGCAAAAGGTAGCAAAAGGTAGCAAAAGGTAGCAAAAGGTAGCAAAAGGTAGCAAAAGGTAGCAAATGGTAGCAAAAGGTAGCAAAAGGTAGCAAACCGTCGTAAGACGTCCGAGACAGTCAGAAACAGCACGCACAACCCGTCCGACCACAGGAAAGTACACCAACACGCTCCGCATACACGTCGCAACCTGCCACCAACACCACACGCATCGTCGACACGTACCAACGCATGCATCAGACACAGTCGCAAAAGGTAGCAAAAGGTAGCAAATGGTAGCAAATGGTAGCAAATGGTAGCAAAAGGTAGCAAACCGTCGTAAGACGTCCGAGACAGTCAGAAACAGCACGCACAACCCGTCCGACCACAGGAAAGTACACCAACACGCTCCGCATACACGTCACAACCTGCCACCAACACCACACGCATCGTCGACACGTACCAACGCATGCATCAGACACAGTCGCAAAAGGTAGCAAAAGGTAGCAAAAGGTAGCAAATGGTAGCAAAAGGTAGCAAATGGTAGCAAACCGTCGTAAGACGTCCGAGACAGTCAGAAACAGCACGCACAACCCGTCCGACCACAGGAAAGTACACCAACACGCTCCGCATACACGTCGCAACCTGCCACCAACACTACACGCATCGTCGACACGTACCAACGCATGCATCAGACACAGTCGCAAAAGGTAGCAAAAGGTAGCAATAGCAAAAGGTAGCAAATGGTAGCAAAAGGTAGCAAATGGTAGCAAAAGGTAGCAAAGGTAGCAAACCGTCGTAAGACGTCCGAGACAGTCAGAAACAGCACGCACAACCCGTCCGACCACAGGAAAGTACACCAACACGCTCCGCATACACGTCGCAAACCTGCCACCAACACCACACGCATCGTCGACACGTACCAACGCATGCATCAGACACAGTCGCAAAAGGTAGCAAAAGGTAGCAAAAGGTAGCAAATGGTAGCAAATGGTAGCAAAAGGTAGCAAATGGTAGCAAATGGTAGCAAAAGGTAGCAAACCGTCGTAAGACGTCCGAGACAGTCAGAAACAGCACGCACAACCCGTCCGACCACAGGAAAGTACACCAACACGCTCCGCATACACGTCGCAACCTGCCACCAACACCACACGCATCGTCGACACGTACCAACGCATGCATCAGACACAGTCGCAAAAGGTAGCAAAAGGTAGCAAAAGGTAGCAAATGGTAGCAAATGGTAGCAAATGGTAGCAAAAGGTAGCAAACCGTCGTAAGACGTCCGAGACAGTCAGAAACAGCACGCACAACCCGTCCGACCACAGGAAAGTACACCAACACGCTCCGCATACACGTCGCAACCTGCCACCAACACCACACGCATCGTCGACACGTACCAACGCATGCATCAGACACAGTCGCAAAAGGTAGCAAAAGGTAGCAAAAGGTAGCAAAGGTAGCAAATGGTAGCAAATGGTAGCAAATGGTAGCAAATGGTAGCAAAAGGTAGCAACCGTCGTAAGACGTCCGAGACAGTCAGAAACAGCACGCACAACCCGTCCGACCACAGGAAAGTACACCAACACGCTCCGCATACACGTCGCAAACCTGCCACCAACACTACACGCATCGTCGACACGTACCAACGCATGCATCAGACACAGTCGCAAAAGGTAGCAAAAGGTAGCAAAAGGTAGCAAATGGTAGCAAATGGTAGCAAAAAATGGTAGCAAATGGTAGCAAAGGTAGCAAACCGTCGTAAGACGTCCGAGACAGTCAGAAACAGCACGCACAACCCGTCCGACCACAGGAAAGTACACCAACACGCTCCGCATACACGTCGCAAACCTGCCACCAACACTACACGCATCGTCGACACGTACCAACGCATGCATCAGACACAGTCGCAAAAGGTAGCAAAAGGTAGCAAAAGGTAGCAAAAGGTAGCAAATGGTAGCAAATGGTAGCAAATGGTAGCAAAGGTAGCAAACCGTCGTAAGACGTCCGAGACAGTCAGAAACAGCACGCACAACCCGTCCGACCACAGGAAAGTACACCAACACGCTCCGCATACACGTCGCAACCTGCCACCAACACTACACGCATCGTCGACACGTACCAACGCATGCATCAGACACAGTCGCAAAAGGTAGCAAAAGGTAGCAAAAGGTAGCAAAAGGTAGCAAAGCAATGGTAGCAAATGGTAGCAAATGGTAGCAAAAGGTAGCAAACCGTCGTAAGACGTCCGAGACAGTCAGAAACAGCACGCACAACCCGTCCGACCACAGGAAAGTACACCAACACGCTCCGCATACACGTCGCAACCTGCCACCAACACTACACGCATCGTCGACACGTACCAACGCATGCATCAGACACAGTCGCAAAAGGTAGCAAAAGGTAGCAAATGGTAGCAAAAGGTAGCAAATGGTAGCAAAAGGTAGCAAATGGTAGCAAAAGGTAGCAAATGGTAGCAAAGTAGGTAGCAAACCGTCGTAAGACGTCCGAGACAGTCAGAAACAGCACGCACAACCCGTCCGACCACAGGAAAGTACACCAACACGCTCCGCATACACGTCGCAACCTGCCACCAACACTACACGCATCGTCGACACGTACCAACGCATGCATCAGACACAGTCGCAAAAGGTAGCAAAAGGTAGCAAAAGGTAGCAAATGGTAGCAAATGGTAGCAAATGGTAGCAAATGGTAGCAAACCGTCGTAAGACGTCCGAGACAGTCAGAAACAGCACGCACAACCCGTCCGACCACAGGAAAGTACACCAACACGCTCCGCATACACGTCGCACAACCTGCCACCAACACCACACGCATCGTCGACACGTACCAACGCATGCATCAGACACAGTCGCAAAAGGTAGCAAAAGGTAGCAAAAGGTAGCAAAAGGTAGCAAATGGTAGCAAATGGTAGCAAATGGTAGCAAATGGTAGCAAAAGGTAGCAAACCGTCGTAAGACGTCCGAGACAGTCAGAAACAGCACGCACAACCCGTCCGACCACAGGAAAGTACACCAACACGCTCCGCATACACGTCGCAACCTGCCACCAACACCACACGCATCGTCGACACGTACCAAAAACGCATGCATCAGACACAGTCGCAAAAGGTAGCAAAAGGTAGCAAAAGGTAGCAAATGGTAGCAAATGGTAGCAAAAGGTAGCAAATGGTAGCAAATGGTAGCAAAAGGTAGCAAACCGTCGTAAGACGTCCGAGACAGTCAGAAACAGCACGCACAACCCGTCCGACCACAGGAAAGTACACCAACACGCTCCGCATACACGTCGCAACCTGCCACCAACACTACACGCATCGTCGACACGTACCAACGCATGCATCAGACACAGTCGCAAAAGGTAGCAAAAGGTAGCAAAAGGTAGCAAATGGTAGCAAATGGTAGCAAAAGGTAGCAAAAGGTAGCGTCGTAAGACGTCCGAGACAGTCAGAAACAGCACGCACAACCCGTCCGACCACAGGAAAGTACACCAACACGCTCCGCATACACGTCGCAACCTGCCACCAACACTACACGCATCGTCGACACGTACCAACGCATGCATCAGACACAGTCGCAAAAGGTAGCAAAAGGTAGCAAAAGGTAGCAAATGGTAGCAAATGGTAGCAAATGGTAGCAAACCGTCGTAAGACGTCCGAGACAGTCAGAAACAGCACGCACAACCCGTCCGACCACAGGAAAGTACACCAACACGCTCCGCATACACGTCGCAACCTGCCACCAACACTACACGCATCGTCGACACGTACCAACGCATGCATCAGACACAGTCGCAAAAGGTAGCAAAAGGCAGGTAGCAAAGGTAGGGTAGCAAAAGGTAGCAAATGGTAGCAAATGGTAGCAAAAGGTAGCAAACCGTCGTAAGACGTCCGAGACAGTCAGAAACAGCACGCACAACCCGTCCGACCACAGGAAAGTACACCAACACGCTCCGCATACACGTCGCAACCTGCCACCAACACCACACGCATCGTCGACACGTACCAACGCATGCATCAGACACAGTCGCAAAAGGTAGCAAAAGGTAGCAAAAGGTAGCAAATGGTAGCAAATGGTAGCAAAGGGTAGCAAACCGTCGTAAGACGTCCGAGACAGTCAGAAACAGCACGCACAACCCGTCCGACCACAGGAAAGTACACCAACACGCTCCGCATACACGTCGCAACCTGCCACCAACACCACACGCATCGTCGACACGTACCAACGCATGCATCAGACACAGTCGCAAAAGGTAGCAAAAGGTAGCAAAAGGTAGCAAATGGTAGCAAATGGTAGCAAAAGGTAGCAAACCGTCGTAAGACGTCGAGACAGTCAGAAACAGCACGCACAACCCGTCCGACCACAGGAAAGTACACCAACACGCTCCGCATACACGTCGCACCTGCCACCAACACTACACGCATCGTCGACACGTACCAACGCATGCATCAGACACAGTCGCAAAAGGTAGCAAAAGGTAGCAAAAGGTAGCAAAAGGTAGCAAATGGTAGCAAAAGGTAGCAGGTAGCAAACCGTCGTAAGACGTCCGAGACAGTCAGAAACAGCACGCACAACCCGTCCGACCACAGGAAAGTACACCAACACGCTCCGCATACACCGCCACCTGCCACCAACACTACACGCATCGTCGACACGTACCAACGCATGCATCAGACACAGTCGCAAAAGGTAGCAAAAGGTAGCAAAAGGTAGCAAATGGTAGCAAATGAGGTAGCAAAGGTAGCAAGTAAGGTAGCAAACCGTCGTAAGACGTCCGAGACAGTCAGAAACAGCACGCACAACCCGTCCGACCACAGGAAAGTACACCAACACGCTCCGCATACACGTCGCAACCTGCCACCAACACTACACGCATCGTCGACACGTACCAACGCATGCATCAGACACAGTCGCAAAAGGTAGCAAAAGGTAGCAAAGGTAGCAAAAGGTAGCAAATGGTAGCAAAAGGTAGCAAAAGGTAGCAAACCGTCGTAAGACGTCCGAGACAGTCAGAAACAGCACGCACAACCCGTCCGACCACAGGAAAGTACACCAACACGCTCCGCATACACGTCGCAACCTGCCACCAACACTACACGCATCGTCGACACGTACCAACGCATGCATCAGACACAGTCGCAAAAGGTAGCAAAAGGTAGCAAAAGGTAGCAAAAGGTAGCAAAAGGTAGCAAATGGTAGCAAAAGGTAGCAAACCGTCGTAAGACGTCCGAGACAGTCAGAAACAGCACGCACAACCCTCCGACCACAGGAAAGTACACCAACACGCTCCGCATACACGTCGCAACCTGCCACCAACACTACACGCATCGTCGACACGTACCAACGCATGCATCAGACACAGTCGCAAAAGGTAGCAAAAGGTAGCAAAAGGTAGCAAATGGTAGCAAATGGTAGCAAAGGTAGCAAAGGTAGCAAACCGTCGTAAGACGTCCGAGACAGTCAGAAACAGCACGCACAACCCGTCCGACCACAGGAAAGTACACCAACACGCTCCGCATACACGTCGCACACCTGCCACCAACACTACACGCATCGTCGACACGTACCAACGCATGCATCAGACACAGTCGCAAAAGGTAGCAAAAGGTAGCAAAAGGTAGCAAAGGTAGCAAATGGTAGCAAATGGTAGCAATGTAGCAAAAGGTAGCAAACCGTCGTAAGACGTCCGAGACAGTCAGAAACAGCACGCACAACCCGTCCGACCACAGGAAAGTACACCAACACGCTCCGCATACACGTCGCAACCTGCCACCAACACACACGCATCGTCGACACGTACCAACGCATGCATCAAGTCGCAACAGTCGCAAAAGGTACAAAAGGTAGCAAAAGGTAGCAAAAGGTAGCAAAAGGTGGTAGCAAATGACAAGGTAGCAAATGGTAGCAAATGGTAGGCAAACCGTCGTAAGCGTCGAGACAGTCAGAAACAGCACGCACAACCCGTCCGACCACAGGAAAGTACACCAACACGCTCCCATACACGTCGCAACCTGCCACCAACACCACACGCATCGTCGACACGTACCAACGCATGCATCAGACACAGTCGCAAAAGGTAGCAAAAGGTAGCAAAAGGTAGCAAATGGTAGCAAAAGGTAGCAAATGGTAGCAAAAGGTAGCAAACCGTCGTAAGACGTCCGAGACAGTCAGAAACAGCACGCACAACCCGTCCGACCACAGGAAAGTACACCAACACGCTCCGCATACACGTCGCACCTGCCACCAACACTACACGCATCGTCGACACGTACCAACGCATGCATCAGACACAGTCGCAAAAGGTACAAAAGGTAGCAAAAGGTAGCAAAAGGTAGCAAATGGTAGCAAATGGTAGCAAATAGTGTAGCAAAGGTAGCAAAAGGTAGCAAACCGTCGTAAGACGTCCGAGACAGTCAGAAACAGCACGCACAACCCGTCCGACCACAGGAAAGTACACCAACACGCTCCGCATACACGTCGCAACTTGCCACCAACACTACACGCATCGTCGACACGTACCAACGCATGCATCAGACACAGTCGCAAAAGGTAGCAAAA
>JAKVDI010000215.1:0-29706 GCA_022836835.1 Pythium insidiosum
ATCACCGATCGAATGGTTTCTCGACAACCACTTGCACGTTCTCGACCAAACTTGGTACCGCACCTCGGATGGTGTTTGCGCACCTTCCCGACCATCGATGACCCTCGCAACAGGTGTAGAACGGAAGATACAGCACTTGGTCACGTTGGGCAAAAGTGTCGCGTCACGGCGTTTTCAACACCCACCTTTTTGGCGACCACGTCGCCCACACGCCGTTGCACCGACCGAAACTTGTACCGTCTAGACGGGGCCATCCGTGCGCATCTTTCGGTATGTGGCACGTCGACAGCGTTCGTCGCGACCGAGAGACGACATATTTCACGTTATCTCGGGGGCCATTTCCGGACGGGGACCCACGGGGGTCGTTTTTTGTATCGGATTTCAAACAGCAAATCACCGATCGAATGGTTTCTCGACAACCACTTGCACGTTCTCGACCAAACTTGGTACCGCACCTCGGATGGTGTTTGCGCACCTTCCCGACCATCGATGACCCTCGCAACAGGTGTAGAACGGAAGATACAGCACTTGGTCACGTTGGGCAAAAGTGTCGCGTCACGGCGTTTTCAACACCCACCTTTTTGGCGACCACGTCGCCCACACGCCGTTGCACCGACCGAAACTTGTACCGTCTAGACGGGGCCATCCGTGCGCATCTTTCGGTATGCGGCACGTCGACACAGCGTTCGTCGCGACCGAGAGACGACATATTTCACGTTATCTCGGGGGCCATTTCCGGACGGGGACCCACGGGGGTCGTTTTTTGTATCGGATTTCAAACAGCAAATCACCGATCGAATGGTTTCTCGACAACCACTTGCACGTTCTCGACCAAACTTGGTACCGCACCTCGGATGGTGTTTGCGCACCTTCCCGACCATCGATGACCCTCGCAACAGGTGTAGAACGGAAGATACAGCACTTGGTCACGTTGGGCAAAAGTGTCGCGTCACGGCGTTTTCAACACCCACCTTTTTGGCGACCACGTCGCCCACACGCCGTTGCACCGACCGAAACTTGTACCGTCTAGACGGGGCCATCCGTGCGCATCTTTCGGTATGCGGCACGTCGACACAGCGTTCGTCGCGACCGAGAGACGACATATTTCACGTTATCTCGGGGGCCATTTCCGGACGGGGACCCACGGGGGTCGTTTTTTGTATCGGATTTCAAACAGCAAATCACCGATCGAATGGTTTCTCGACAACCACTTGCACGTTCTCGACCAAACTTGGTACCGCACCTCGGATGGTGTTTGCGCACCTTCCCGACCATCGATGACCCTCGCAACAGGTGTAGAACGGAAGATACAGCACTTGGTCACGTTGGGCAAAAGTGTCGCGTCACGGCGTTTTCAACACCCACCTTTTTGGCGACCACGTCGCCCACACGCCGTTGCACCGACCGAAACTTGTACCGTCTAGACGGGGCCATCCGTGCGCATCTTTCGGTATGCGGCACGTCGACACAGCGTTCGTATCGACCGAGAGACGACATATTTCACGTTATCTCGGGGGCCATTTCCGGACGGGGACCCACGGGGGTCGTTTTTTGTATCGGATTTCAAACAGCAAATCACCGATCGAATGGTTTCTCGACAACCACTTGCACGTTCTCGACCAAACTTGGTACCGCACCTCGGATGGTGTTTGCGCACCTTCCCGACCATCGATGACCCTCGCAACAGGTGTAGAACGGAAGATACAGCACTTGGTCACGTTGGGCAAAAGTGTCGCGTCACGGCGTTTTCAACACCCACCTTTTTGGCGACCACGTCGCCCACACGCCGTTGCACCGACCGAAACTTGTACCGTCTAGACGGGGCCATCCGTGCGCATCTTTCGGTATGCGGCACGTCGACACAGCGTTCGTATCGACCGAGAGACGACATATTTCACGTTATCTCGGGGGCCATTTCCGGACGGGGACCCACGGGGGTCGTTTTTTGTATCGGATTTCAAACAGCAAATCACCGATCGAATGGTTTCTCGACAACCACTTGCACGTTCTCGACCAAACTTGGTACCGCACCTCGGATGGTGTTTGCGCACCTTCCCGACCATCGATGACCCTCGCAACAGGTGTAGAACGGAAGATACAGCACTTGGTCACGTTGGGCAAAAGTGTCGCGTCACGGCGTTTTCAACACCCACCTTTTTGGCGACCACGTCGCCCACACGCCGTTGCACCGACCGAAACTTGTACCGTCTAGACGGGGCCATCCGTGCGCATCTTTCGGTATGTGGCACGTCGACACAGCGTTCGTATCGACCGAGAGACGACATATTTCACGTTATCTCGGGGGCCATTTCCGGACGGGGACCCACGGGGGTCGTTTTTTGTATCGGATTTCAAACAGCAAATCACCGATCGAATGGTTTCTCGACAACCACTTGCACGTTCTCGACCAAACTTGGTACCGCACCTCGGATGGTGTTTGCGCACCTTCCCGACCATCGATGACCCTCGCAACAGGTGTAGAACGGAAGATACAGCACTTGGTCACGTTGGGCAAAAGTGTCGCGTCACGGCGTTTTCAACACCCACCTTTTTGGCGACCACGTCGCCCACACGCCGTTGCACCGACCGAAACTTGTACCGTCTAGACGGGGCCATCCGTGCGCATCTTTCGGTATGCGGCACGTCGACACAGCGTTCGTATCGACCGAGAGACGACATATTTCGGACGTCTTACGACGGTTGGCTACCTTTTGCTACCTTTTGCTACCTTTTGCTACCTTTTGCGACTGCATCGGACGCATGCGTTGGTGCGTGTCGATGACGTGTCTGGTGTTGGTGGCAGGTTGCGCCTTGTATGCCGAGCGTGTTGTAGTACTTTCCTGTGGTCGGACGGGTCGTGACGGCTATTTCGGAGTGGCTCGGACGTCTTACGACGGTTGGCTACCTTTTGCTACCTTTTGCTACCTTTTGCTACCTTTTGCGACTGCATCGGACGCATGCGTTGGTGCGTGTCGATGACGTGTCTGGTGTTGGTGGCAGGTTGCGCCTTGTATGCCGAGCGTGTTGTAGTACTTTCCTGTGGTCGGACGGGTCGTGACGGCTATTTCGGAGTGGCTCGGACGTCTTACGACGGTTTGCTACCTTTTGCTACCTTTTGCTACCTTTTGCTACCTTTTGCGACTGCATCGGACGCATGCGTTGGTGCGTGTCGATGACGTGTGTGGTGTTGGTGGCATGTTGCGCCTTGTATGCCGAGCGTGTTGTAGTACTTTCCTGTGGTCGGACGGGTCGTGACGGCTGTTTCGGAGTGGCTCGGACGTCTTACGACGGTTTGCTACCTTTTGCTACCTTTTGCTACCTTTTGCTACCTTTTGCTACCTTTTGCTACCTTTTGCGACTGCATCGGACGCATGCGTTGGTGCGTGTCGATGACGTGTGTGGTGTTGGTGGCAGGTTGCGCCTTGTATGCCGAGCGTGTTGTAGTACTTTCCTGTGGTCGGACGGGTCGTGACGGCTGTTTCGGAGTGGCTCGGACGTCTTACGACGGTTTGCTACCTTTTGCTACCTTTTGCTACCTTTTGCTTCCTTTTGCTACCTTTTGCTACCTTTTGCTACCTTTTGCGACTGCATCGGACGCATGCGTTGGTGCGTGTCGATGACGTGTGTGGTGTTGGTGGCAGTTGCGCCTTGTATGCCGAGCGTGTTGTAGTACTTTCCTGTGGTCGGACGGGTCGTGACGGCTGTTTCGAGGTGGCTCGGACGTCTTACGACGGTTTGCTACCTTTTGCTACCTTTTGCTACCTTTTGCTACCTTTTGCTACCTTTTGCTACCTTTTGCTACCTTTTGCTACCTTTTCCGATTGCATCGGACGCATTCGTTGGTGCGTGTCGATGACGTGTCTGGTGTTGGTGGCAGGTTGCGCCTTGTATGCCGAGCGTGTTGTAGTACTTTCCTGTGGTCGGACGGGTCGTGACGGCTGTTTCGATGTGGCTCGGACGTCTTACGACGGTTTGCTACCTTTTGCTACCTTTTGCGACTGCATCGGACGCATGCGTTGGTGCGTGTCGATGACGTGTCTGGTGTTGGTGGCAGGTTGCGCCTTGTATGCCGAGCGTGTTGTAGTACTTTCCTGTGGTCGGACGGGTCGTGACGGCTATTTCGGAGTGGCTCGGACGTCTTACGACGGTTTGCTACCTTTTGCTACCTTTTGCTACCTTTTGCTACCTTTTGCGACTGCATCGGACGCATGCGTTGGTGCGTGTCGATGACGTGTCTGGTGTTGGTGGCAGGTTGCGCCTTGTATGCCGAGCGTGTTGTAGTACTTTCCTGTGGTCGGACGGGTCGTGACGGCTGTTTCGGAGTGGCTCGGACGTCTTACGACGGTTTGCTACCTTTTGCTACCTTTTGCTACCTTTTGCTACCTTTTGCTACCTTTTGCTACCTTTTGCTACCTTTTGCGACTGCATCGGACGCATGCGTTGGTGCGTGTCGATGACGTGTGTGGTGTTGGTGGCAGGTTGCGCCTTGTATGCCGAGCGTGTTGTAGTACTTTCCTGTGGTCGGACGGGTCGTGACGGCTGTTTCGGAGTGGCTCGGACGTCTTACGACGGTTTGCTACCTTTTGCTACCTTTTGCGACTGCATCGGACGCATGCGTTGGTGCGTGTCGATGACGTGTCTGGTGTTGGTGGCAGGTTGCGCCTTGTATGCCGAGCGTGTTGTAGTACTTTCCTGTGGTCGGACGGGTCGTGACGGCTGTTTCGGAGTGGCTCGGACGTCTTACGACGGTTTGCTACCTTTTGCTACCTTTTGCTACCTTTTGCTTCCTTTTGCTACCTTTTGCTACCTTTTGCTACCTTTTGCGACTGCATCGGACGCATGCGTTGGTGCGTGTCGATGACGTGTGTGGTGTTGGTGGCAGGTTGCGCCTTGTATGCCGAGCGTGTTGTAGTACTTTCCTGTGGTCGGACGGGTCGTGACGGCTGTTTCGAGGTGGCTCGGACGTCTTACGACGGTTTGCTACCTTTTGCTACCTTTTGCTACCTTTTGCTACCTTTTGCTACCTTTTGCTACCTTTTGCGACTGCATCGGACGCATGCGTTGGTGCGTGTCGATGACGTGTCTGGTGTTGGTGGCAGGTTGCGCCTTGTATGCCGAGCGTGTTGTAGTACTTTCCTGGGTCGGACGGGTCGTGACGGCTGTTTCGAGGTGGCTCGGACGTCTTACGACGGTTTGCTACCTTTTGCTACCTTTTGCTACCTTTTGCTACCTTTTGCTACCTTTTGCTACCTTTTGCTACCTTTTGCTACCTTTTGCGACTGCATCGGACGCATGCGTTGGTGCGTGTCGATGACGTGTGTGGTGTTGGTGGCAGGTTGCGCCTTGTATGACGAGCGTGTTGTAGTACTTTCCTGTGGTCGGACAGGTCGTGACGGCTGTTTCGGAGTGGCTCGAACGTCTTACGACGGTTTGCTACCTTTTGCTACCTTTTGCGACTGCATCGGACGCATGCGTTGGTGCGTGTCGATGACGTGTCTGGTGTTGGTGGCAGGTTGCGCCTTGTATGCCGAGCGTGTTGTAGTACTTTCCTGTGGTCGGACGGGTCGTGACGGCTGTTTCGAGGTGGCTCGGACGTCTTACGACGGTTTGCTACCTTTTGCTACCTTTTGCTACCTTTTGCTACCTTTTGCTACCTTTTGCTACACTTTTGCTACCTTTTGCTACCTTTTGCGACTGCATCGGACGCATGCGTTGGTGCGTGTCGATGACGGTTGTGGTGTTGGTGGCAGGTTGCGCCTTGTATGCCGAGCGTGTTGTAGTACTTTCCTGTGGTCGGACGGGTCGTGACGGCTGTTTCGGAGTGGCTCGGACGTCTTACGACGGTTTGCTACCTTTTGCTACCTTTTGCGACCGCATCGGACGCATGCGTTGGTGCGTGTCGATGACGTGTGTGGTGTTGGTGGCAGGTTGCGCCTTGTATGCGACGGCGTGTTGTAGTACTTTCCTGTGGTCGGACGGGTCGTGACGGCTGTTTCGGAGTGGCTCGGACGTCTTACGACGGTTTGCTACCTTTTGCTACCTTTTGCTACCTTTTGCTTCCTTTTGCTACCTTTTGCTACCTTTTGCGACTGCATCGGACGCATGCGTTGGTGCGTGTCGATGACGTGTCTGGTGTTGGTGGCAGGTTGCGCCTTGTATGCCGAGCGTGTTGTAGTACTTTCCTGTGGTCGGACGGGTCGTGACGGCTGTTTCGGAGTGGCTCGGACGTCTTACGACGGTTTGCTACCTTTTGCTACCTTTTGCTACCTTTTGCTACCTTTTGCTACCTTTTGCTACCTTTTGCGACTGCATCGGACGCATGCGTTGGTGCGTGTCGATGACGTGTGTGGTGTTGGTGGCAGGTTGTGCCTTGTATGCCGAGCGTGTTGTAGTACTTTCCTGTGGTCGGACGGGTCGTGACGGCTGTTTCGAGGTGGCTCGGACGTCTTACGACGGTTTGCTACCTTTTGCTACCTTTTGCTACCTTTTGCTACCTTTTGCTACCTTTTGCTACCTTTTGCTACCTTTTGCGACTGCATCGGACGCATGCGTTGGTGCGTGTCGATGACGTGTGTGGTGTTGGTGGCAGGTTGCGCCTTGTATGCCGAGCGTGTTGTAGTACTTTCCTGTGGTCGGACGGGTCGTGACGGCTGTTTCGAGGTGGCTCGGACGTCTTACGACGGTTTGCTACCTTTTGCTACCTTTTGCTACCTTTTGCTACCTTTTGCTACCTTTTGCTACCTTTTGCTACCTTTTGCTACCTTTTGCGACTGCATCGGACGCATGCGTTGGTGCGTGTCGATGACGTGTGTGGTGTTGGTGGCAGGTTGCGCCTTGTATGCCGAGCGTGTTGTAGTACTTTCCTGTGGTCGGACGGGTCGTGACGGCTGTTTCGAGGTGGCTCGGACGTCTTACGACGGTTTGCTACCTTTTGCTACCTTTTGCTACCTTTTGCTACCTTTTTGCTACCTTTTGCTACCTTTTGCTACCTTTTGCGACTGCATCGGACGCATGCGTTGGTGCGTGTCGATGACGTGTCTGTGTTGGTGCAGGTTGCGCCTTGTATGCCGAGCGTGTTGTAGTACTTTCCTGTGGTGGACGGGTCGTGACGGCTGTTTCGAGGTGGCTCGACGTCTTACGACGGTTTGCTACCTTTTGCTACCTTTTGCTACCTTTTGCTACCTTTTGCTACCTTTTGCGACTGCATCGGAGCATGCGTTGGTGCGTGTCGATGACGTGTGTGGTGTTGGTGGCAGGTTGCGCCTTGTATGCCGAGCGTGTTGTAGTACTTTCCTGTGGTCGGACGGGTCGTGACGGCTGTTTCGGAGTGGCTCGGACGTCTTACGACGGTTTGCTACCTTTTCTACCTTTTGCTACCTTTTGCTACCTTTTGCTACCTTTTGCTACCTTTTGCGACTGCATCGGACGCATGCGTTGGTGCGTGTCGATGACGTTGTGTGGTGTTGGTGGCAGGTTGCGCCTTGTATGCCGAGCGTGTTGTAGTACTTTCCTGTGGTCGGACGGGTCGTGACGGCTGTTTCGAGGTGGCTCGGACGTCTTACGTCGGTTTGCTACCTTTTGCTACCTTTTGCTACCTTTTGCTACCTTTTGCTACCTTTTGCTACCTTTTGCTACCTTTTGCTACCTTTTGCGACTGCATCGGACGCATGCGTTGGTGCGTGTCGATGACGTGTGTGGTGTTGGTGGCAGGTTGCGCCTTGTATGCCGAGCGTGTTGTAGTACTTTCCTGTGGTCGGACGGGTCGTGACGGCTGTTTCGGAGTGGCTCGGACGTCTTACGACGGTTGTTGCTACCTTTTGCTACCTTTTGCTTTGCTTTTGCTACCTTTTGCTACCTTTTGCTACCTTTTGCTACCTTTTGCGACTGCATCGGACGCATGCGTTGGTGCGTGTCGATGACGTGTCTGGTGTTGGTGGCAGGTTGCGCCTTGTATGCCGAGCGTGTTGTAGTACTTTCCTGTGGTCGGACGGGTCGTGACGGCTGTTTCGGAGTGGCTCGGACGTCTTACGACGGTTTGCTACCTTTTGCTACCTTTTGCTACCTTTTGCTACCTTTTGCTACCTTTGCTACCTTTTGCTACCTTTTGCTACCTTTTGCGACTGCATCGGACGCATGCGTTGGTGCGTGTCGATGACGTGTGTGGTGTTGGTGGCAGGTTGCGCCTTGTATGCCGAGCGTGTTGTAGTACTTTCCTGTGGTCGGACGGGTCGTGACGGCTGTTTCGGAGTGGCTCGGACGTCTTACGACGGTTTGCTACCTTTTGCTACCTTTTGCTACCTTTTGCTACCTTTTGCTACCTTTTGCTACCTTTTGCTACCTTTTGCTACCTTTTGCTACCTTTTGCGACTGCATCGGACGCATGCGTTGGTGCGTGTCGATGACGTGTCTGGTGTTGGTGGCAGGTTGCGCCTTGTATGCCGAGCGTGTTGTAGTACTTTCCTGTGGTCGGACGGGTCGTGACGGCTGTTTCGGAGTGGCTCGGACGTCTTACGACGGTTTGCTACCTTTTGCTACCTTTTGCTACCTTTTGCGACTGCATCGGACGCATGCGTTGGTGCGTGTCGATGACGTGTCTGGTGTTGGTGGCAGGTTGCGCCTTGTATGCCGAGCGTGTTGTAGTACTTTCCTGTGGTCGGACGGGCCGTGACGGCTGTTTCGGAGTGGCTCGGACGTCTTACGACGGTTTGCTACCTTTTGCTACCTTTTGCTACCTTTTGCTACCTTTTGCTACCTTTTGCTACCTTTTGCTACCTTTTGCTACCTTTTGCTAGCTACTTTTGCTACCTTGCTACCTTTTGCGACTGCATCGGACGCATGCGTTGGTGCGTGTCGATGACGTGTGTGGTGTTGGTGGCAGGTTGCGCCTTGTATGCCGAGCGTGTTGTAGTACTTTCCTGTGGTCGGACGGGTCGTGACGGCTGTTTCGGAGTGGCTCGGACGTCTTACGACGGTTTGCTACCTTTTGCTACCTTTTGCTACCTTTTGCTACCTTTTGCTTCCTTTTGCTACCTTTTGCTACCTTTTGCGACTGCATCGGACGCATGCGTTGGTGCGTGTCGATGACGTGTGTGGTGTTGGTGGCAGGTTGCGCCTTGTATGCCGAGCGTGTTGTAGTACTTTCCTGTGGTCGGACGGGTCGTGACGGCTGTTTCGAGGTGGCTCGGACGTCTTACGACGGTTTGCTACCTTTTGCTACCTTTTGCTACCTTTTGCTACCTTTTGCTACCTTTTGCTACCTTTTGCTACCTTTTGCTACCTTTTGCTACCTTTTGCTACCTTTTGCTACCTTTTGCTACCTTTTGCTACCTTTTGCGACTGCATCGGACGCATGCGTTGGTGCGTGTCGATGACGTGTGTGGTGTTGGTGGCAGGTTGCGCCTTGTATGACGAACGTGTTGTAGTACTTTCCTGTGGTCGGACGGGTCGTGACGGCTGTTTCGGAGTGGCTCGGACGTCTTACGACGGTTTGCTACCTTTTGCTACCTTTTGCTACCTTTTGCTACCTTTTGCTACCTTTTGCTACCTTTTGCTACCTTTTGCTACCTTTTGCGACTGCATCGGACGCATGCGTTGGTGCGTGTCGATGACGTGTGTGGTGTTGGTGGCAGGTTGCGCCTTGTATGCCGAGCGTGTTGTAGTACTTTCCTGTGGTCGGACGGGTCGTGACGGCTGTTTCGGAGTGGCTCGGACGTCTTACGACGGTTTGCTACCTTTTGCTACCTTTTGCTACCTTTTGCTACCTTTTGCTACCTTTTGCTACCTTTTGCTACCTTTTGCTACCTTTTGCGACTGCATCGGACGCATGCGTTGGTGCGTGTCGATGACGTGTGTGGTGTTGGTGGCAGGTTGCGCCTTGTATGCCGAGCGTGTTGTAGTACTTTCCTGTGGTCGGACGGGCCGTGACGGCTGTTTCGAGGTGGCTCGGACGTCTTACGACGGTTTGCTACCTTTTGCTACCTTTTGCTACCTTTTGCTTCCTTTTGCTACCTTTTGCTACCTTTTGCTACCTTTTGCGACTGCATCGGACGCATGCGTTGGTGCGTGTCGATGACGTGTCTGGTGTTGGTGGCAGGTTGCGCCTTGTATGCCGAGCGTGTTGTAGTACTTTCCTGTGGTCGGACGGGTCGTGACGGCTGTTTCGGAGTGGCTCGGACGTCTTACGACGGTTTGCTACCTTTTGCTACCTTTTGCTTCCTTTTGCTACCTTTTGCTACCTTTTGCTACCTTTTGCTACCTTTTGCTACCTTTTGCGACTGCATCGGACGCATGCGTTGGTGCGTGTCGATGACGTGTGTGGTGTTTGGAGGCAGGTTGCGCCTTGTATGCCGAGCGTGTTGTAGTACTTTCCTGTGGTCGGACGGGTCGTGACGGCTGTTTCGGAGTGGCTCGGACGTCTTACGACGGTTTGCTACCTTTTGCTACCTTTTGCTACCTTTTGCTACCTTTTGCTACCTTTTGCGACTGCATCGGACGCATGCGTTGGTGCGTGTCGATGACGTGTGTGGTGTTGGTGGCAGGTTGCGCCTTGTATGACGAACGTGTTGTAGTACTTTCCTGTGGTCGGACGGGTCGTGACGGCTGTTTCGGAGTGGCTCGGACGTCTTACGACGGTTTGCTACCTTTTGCTACCTTTTGCTACCTTTTGCTACCTTTTGCTACCTTTTGCTACCTTTTGCTACCTTTTGCTACCTTTTGCGACTGCATCGGACGCATGCGTTGGTGCGTGTCGATGACGTGTCTGGTGTTGGTGGCAGGTTGCGCCTTGTATGACGAACGTGTTGTAGTACTTTCCTGTGGTCGGACGGGTCGTGACGGCTGTTTCGGAGTGGCTCGGACGTCTTACGACGGTTTGCTACCTTTTGCTACCTTTTGCTTCCTTTTGCTACCTTTTGCTACCTTTTGCTACCTTTTGCTACCTTTTGCTACCTTTTGCGACTGCATCGGACGCATGCGTTGGTGCGTGTCGATGACGTGTGGGTGTTGGAGCAGGTTGCGCCTTGTATGCCGAGCGTGTTGTAGTACTTTCCTGTGGTCGGACGGGTCGTGACGGCTGTTTCGGAGTGGCTCGGACGTCTTACGACGGTTTGCTACCTTTTGCTACCTTTTGCTACCTTTTGCTACCTTTTGCTACCTTTTGCGACTGCATCGGACGCATGCGTTGTGCGTGTCGATGACGTGTGTGGTGTTGGTGGCAGGTTGCGCCTTGTATGCGAGCGTGTTGTAGTACTTTCCTGTGGTCGGACGGGTCGTGACGGCTGTTTCGGAGTGGCTCGGACGTCTTACGACGGTTTGCTACCTTTTGCTACCTTTTGCTACCTTTTGCTACCTTTTGCTACCTTTTGCTACCTTTGCTACCTTTTGCTACCTTTTCCGATTGCATCGGACGCATGCGTTGGTGCGTGTCGATGACGTGTGTGGTGTTGGTGGCAGGTTGCGCCTTGTATGCCGAGCGTGTTGTAGTACTTTCCTGTGGTCGGACGGGTCGTGACGGCTGTTTCGGAGTGGCTCGGACGTCTTACGACGGTTTGCTACCTTTTGCTACCTTTTGCTACCTTTTGCGACTGCATCGGACGCATGCGTTGGTGCGTGTCGATGACGTGTGTGGTGTTGGTGGCAGGTTGCGCCTTGTATGCCGAGCGTGTTGTAGTACTTTCCTGTGGTCGGACGGGTCGTGACGGCTGTTTCGGAGTGGCTCGAACGTCTTACGACGGTTTGCTACCTTTTGCTACCTTTTGCTACCTTTTGCTACCTTTTGCTACCTTTTGCTACCTTTGCTACCTTTTGCTACCTTTTGCGACTGCATCGGACGCATGCGTTGGTGCGTGTCGATGACGTGTGTGGTGTTGGTGGCAGGTTGCGCCTTGTATGCCGAGCGTGTTGTAGTACTTTCCTGTGGTCGGACGGGTCGTGACGGCTGTTTCGGAGTGGCTCGGACGTCTTACGACGGTTTGCTACCTTTTGCTACCTTTTGCTACCTTTTGCTTCCCTTTGCTACCTTTTGCTACCTTTTGCTACCTTTTGCTACCTTTGGCTACCTTTTGCTACCTTTTGCTACCTTTTGCGACTGCATCGGACGCATGCGTTGGTGCGTGTCGATGACGTGTGTGGTGTTGGTGGCAGGTTGCGCCTTGTATGCCGAGCGTGTTGTAGTACTTTCCTGTGGTCGGACGGGTCGTGACGGCTGTTTCGGAGTGGCTCGGACGTCTTACGACGGTTTGCTACCTTTTGCTACCTTTTGCTACCTTTTGCTACCTTTTGCTACCTTTTGCTACCTTTTGCTACCTTTTGCTACCTTTTGCTACCTTTTGCTACCTTTTGCGACTGCATCGGACGCATGCGTTGGTGCGTGTCGATGACGTGTGTGGTGTTGGTGGCAGGTTGCGCCTTGTATGCCGAGCGTGTTGTAGTACTTTCCTGTGGTCGGACGGGCCGTGACGGCTGTTTCGAGGTGGCTCGGACGTCTTACGACGGTTTGCTACCTTTTGCTACCTTTTGCTACCTTTTGCTTCCTTTTGCTACCTTTTGCTACTTTTTGCTACCTTTGGCTACCTTTTGCTACCTTTTGCTACCTTTTGCGACTGCATCGGACGCATGCGTTGGTGCGTGTCGATGACGTGTGTGGTGTTGGTGGCAGGTTGCGCCTTGTATGCGAGCGTGTTGTAGTACTTTCCTGTGGTCGGACGGGTCGTGACGGCTGTTTCGGAGTGGCTCGGACGTCTTACGACGGTTTGCTACCTTTTGCTACCTTTTGCTACCTTTTGCTACCTTTTGCTACCTTTTGCTACCTTTTCCGATTGCATCGGACGCATGCGTTGGTGCGTGTCGATGACGTGTCTGGTGTTGGTGGCAGGTTGCGCCTTGTATGCCGAGCGTGTTGTAGTACTTTCCTGTGGTCGGACGGGTCGTGACGGCTGTTTCGGAGTGGCTCGGACGTCTTACGACGGTTTGCTACCTTTTGCTACCTTTTGCTACCTTTTGCTACCTTTGCTACCTTTTGCTACCTTTTCCGATTGCATCGGACGCATGCGTTGGTGCGTGTCGATGACGTGTGTGGTGTTGGAGGCAGGTTGCGCCTTGTATGCCGAGCGTGTTGTAGTACTTTCCTGTGGTCGGACGGGTCGTGACGGCTGTTTCGGAGTGGCTCGGACGTCTTACGACGGTTTGCTACCTTTTGCTACCTTTTGCTACCTTTTGCTACCTTTTGCTACCTTTTGCGACTGCATCGGACGCATGCGTTGGTGCGTGTCGATGACGTGTCTGGTGTTGGTGGCAGGTTGCGCCTTGTATGCCGAGCGTGTTGTAGTACTTTCCTGTGGTCGGACGGGTCGTGACGGCTGTTTCGGAGTGGCTCGGACGTC
Organism: Pythium insidiosum; assembly: GCA_022836835.1. Taxonomy (NCBI): domain Eukaryota; phylum Oomycota; class Peronosporomycetes; order Pythiales; family Pythiaceae; genus Pythium; species Pythium insidiosum. Next base: position 13,380 of record JAKVDI010000215.1, read on the forward strand.
TTACGACGGTTTGCTACCTTTTGCTACCTTTTGCTACCTTTTGCTACCTTTTGCTACCTTTTGCTACCTTTTGCTACCTTTTGCTACCTTTTGCTACCTTTTCCGATTGCATCGGACGCATGCGTTGGTGCGTGTCGATGACGTGTGTGGTGTTGGAGGCAGGTTGCGCCTTGTATGCCGAGCGTGTTGTAGTACTTTCCTGTGGTCGGACGGGTCGTGACGGCTGTTTCGGAGTGGCTCGGACGTCTTACGACGGTTTGCTACCTTTTGCTACCTTTTGCTACCTTTTGCTACCTTTTGCGACTGCATCGGACGCATGCGTTGGTGCGTGTCGATGACGTGTGTGGTGTTGGTGGCAGGTTGCGCCTTGTATGACGAACGTGTTGTAGTACTTTCCTGTGGTCGGACGGGTCGTGACGGCTGTTTCGGAGTGGCTCGGACGTCTTACGACGGTTTGCTACCTTTTGCTACCTTTTGCTACCTTTTGCTACCTTTTGCTTCCTTTTGCTACCTTTTGCTACCTTTTGCTACCTTTTGCTACCTTTTGCGACTGCATCGGACGCATGCGTTGGTGCGTGTCGATGACGTGTCTGGTGTTGGTGGCAGGTTGCGCCTTGTATGCCGAGCGTGTTGTAGTACTTCCTGTGGTCGGACGGGTCGTGACGGCTGTTTCGGAGGGCTCGGACGTCTTACGACGGTTTGCTACCTTTTGCTACCTTTTGCTACCTTTTGCTACCTTTTGCTACTTTTGCTCGACCTGCATCGGACGCATGCGTTGGTGCGTGTCGATGACGTGTGTGGTGTTGGTGGCAGGTTGCGCCTTGTATGACGAACGTGTTGTAGTACTTTCCTGTGGTCGGACGGTCGTGACGGCTGTTTCGGAGTGGCTCGGACGTCTTACGACGGTTTGCTACCTTTTGCTACCTTTTGCTACCTTTTGCTACCTTTGCTACCTTTTGCTACCTTTTGCTACCTTTTGCTACCTTTTGCTACCTTTTGCGACTGCATCGGACGCATGCGTTGGTGCGTGTCGATGACGTGTCTGGTGTTGGTGGCAGGTTTGCGCCTTGTATGCCGAGCGTGTTGTAGTACTTTCCTGTGGTCGGACGGGTCGTGACGGCTGTTTCGGAGTGGCTCGGACGTCTTACGACGGTTTGCTACCTTTTGCTACCTTTTGCTACCTTTTGCTACCTTTTGCTACCTTTTGCTACCTTTTGCTACCTTTTGCGACTGCATCGGACGCATGCGTTGGTGCGTGTCGATGATGTGTTTGGTGTTGGTGGCAGGTTGCGCCTTGTATGCCGAGCGTGTTGTAGTACTTTCCTGTGGTCGGACGGGTCGTGTGGGCTGTTTCGGAGTGGCTCGAACGTCTTACGACGGTTTGCTACCTTTTGCTACCTTTTGCTACCTTTTGCTACCTTTTGCTACCTTTTGCGACTGCATCGACGCATGCGTTGGTGCGTGTCGATGACGTGGTCTGGTTGGTGGCAGGTTGCGCCTTGTATGCCGAGCGTGTTGTAGTACTTTCCTGTGGTCGGACGGGTCGTGACGGCTGTTTCGGATGGCTCGGACGTCTTACGACGGTTTGCTACCTTTGCTACCTTTTGCTACCTTTTGCTACCTTTTGCGACTGCATCGGACGCATGCGTTGGTGCGTGTCGATGACGTGTGTGGTGTTGCTGCCAGGTTGCGCCTTGTATGCCGAGCGTGTTGTAGTACTTTCCTGTGGTCGGACGGGTCGTGACGGCTGTTTCGGAGTGGCTCGGACGTCTTACGACGTTGCTACCTTTTGCTACCTTTTGCTACCTTTTGCTACTTTTGCTACCTTTTGCTACCTTTTGCTACCTTTTGCGACTGCATCGGACGCATGCGTTGGTGCGTGTCGATGACGTGTCTGGTGTTGGTGGCAGGTTGCGCCTTGTATGCCGAGCGTGTTGTAGTACTTTCCTGTGGTCGGACGGGTCGTGACGGCTGTTTCGGAGTGGCTCGGACGTCTTACGACGGTTTGCTACCTTTTGCTACCTTTTGCTACCTTTGCTACCTTTTGCTACCTTTTGCTACCTTTTGCTACCTTTTGCTACCTTTTGCGACTGCATCGGACGCATGCGTTGGTGCGTGTCGATGACGTGTCTGGTGTTGGTGGCAGGTTGCGCCTTGTATGCCGAGCGTGTTGTAGTACTTTCCTGTGGTCGGACGGGTCGTGACGGCTGTTTCGGAGTGGCTCGGACGTCTTACGACGGTTTGCTACCTTTTGCTACCTTTTGCTACCTTTTGCTACCTTTTGCTACCTTTTGCTACTTGGACTGCATCGGACGCATGCGTTGGTGCGTGTCGATGACGTGTGTGGTGTTGGTGGCAGGTTGCGCCTTGTATGCCGAGCGTGTTGTAGTACTTTCCTGTGGTCGGACGGGTCGTGACGGCTGTTTCGGAGTGGCTCGGACGTCTTACGACGGTTTGCTACCTTTTGCTACCTTTTGCTACCTTTTGCTACCTTTTGCGACTGCATCGGACGCATGCGTTGGTGCGTGTCGATGACGTGTCTGGTGTTGGTGGCAGGTTGCGCCTTGTATGCCGAGCGTGTTGTAGTACTTTCCTGTGGTCGGACGGGTCGTGACGGCTGTTTCGGAGTGGCTCGGACGTCTTACGACGGTTTGCTACCTTTTGCTACCTTTTGCTACCTTTTGGCTTACTTTTGCTACCTTTTGCGACTGCATCGGACGCATGCGTTGGTGCGTGTCGATGACGTGTCTGGTGTTGGTGGCAGGTTGCGCCTTGTATGCCGAGCGTGTTGTAGTACTTTCCTGTGGTCGGACGGGTCGTGACGGCTGTTTCGGAGTGGCTCGGACGTCTTACGACGGTTTGCTACCTTTTGCTACCTTTTGCTACCTTTTGCTACCTTTTGCTGCTACCTTTTGCTACCTTTTGCTACCTTTTGCTACCTTTTGCGACTGCATCGGACGCATGCGTTGGTGCGTGTCGATGACGTGTTGGTGTTGGTGGCAGGTTGCGCCTTGTATGCCGAGCGTGTTGTAGTACTTTCCTGTGGTCGGACGGGTCGTGACGGCTGTTTCGGAGTGGCTCGGACGTCTTACGACGGTTTTTGCTACCTTTTGCTACCTTTTGCTACCTTTGCTACCTTTTGCTACCTTTTGCGACTGCATCGGACGCATGCGTTGGTGCGTGTCGATGACGTGTTGGTGTTGGTGGCAGGTTGCGCCTTGTATGCCGAGCGTGTTGTAGTACTTTCCTGTGGTCGGACGGGTCGTGACGGCTGTTTCGGAGTGGCTCGGACGTCTTACGACGGTTTGCTTACCTTTTGCTACCTTTTGCTACCTTTTGCGACTGCATCGGACGCATGCGTTGGTGCGTGTCGATGACGTGTTGGTGTTGGTGGCAGGTTGCGCCTTGTATGCCGAGCGTGTTGTAGTACTTTCCTGTGGTCGGACGGGTCGTGACGGCTGTTTCGGAGTGGCTCGGACGTCTTACGACGGTTTGCTACCTTTTGCTACCTTTTGCTACCTTTTGCTACCTTTTGCTACCTTTTGCTACCTTTTGCTACCTTTTGCGACTGCATCGGACGCATGCGTTGGTGCGTGTCGATGACGTGTCTGGTGTTGGTGGCAGGTTGCGCCTTGTATGCCGAGCGTGTTGTAGTACTTTCCTGTGGTCGGACGGGTCGTGACGGCTGTTTCGGAGTGGCTCGGACGTCTTACGACGGTTTGCTACCTTTTGCTACCTTTTGCTACCTTTTGCTACCTTTTGCTACCTTTTGCTACCTTTTGCTACCTTTTGCGACTGCATCGGGACGCATGCGTTGGTGCGTGTCGATGACGTGTCTGGTGTTGGTGGCAGGTTGCGCCTTGTATGCCGAGCGTGTTGTAGTACTTTCCTGTGGTCGGACGGGTCGTGACGGCTGTTTCGGAGTGGCTCGGACGTCTTACGACGGTTTTTTTGCTACCTTTTGCTACCTTTTGCTACCTTTTGCTAACCTTTTGCTACCTTTTGCTACCTTTTCTACCTTTTGCGACTGCATCGGACGCATGCGTTGGTGCGTGTCGATGACGTGTTGGTGTTGGTGGCAGGTTGCGCCTTGTATGCCGAGCGTGTTGTAGTACTTTCCTGTGGTCGGACGGTCGTGACGGCTGTTTCGGAGTGGCTCGGACGTCTTACGACGGTTTGCTACCTTTTGCTACCTTTTGCTACCTTTTGCTACCTTTTGCTACCTTTTGCTACCTTTTGCGACTGCATCGGACGCATGCGTTGGTGCGTGTCGATGACGTGTGTGGTGTTGGTGGCAGGTTGCGCCTTGTATGCCGAGCGTGTTGTAGTACTTTCCTGTGGTCGGACGGGTCGTGACGGCTGTTTCGGAGTGGCTCGGACGTCTTACGACGGTTTGCTACCTTTTGCTACCTTTTGCTACCTTTTGCTACCTTTTGCTACCTTTTGCTACCTTTTGCGACTGCATCGGACGCATGCGTTGGTGCGTGTCGATGACGTGTCTGGTGTTGGTGGCAGGTTGCGCCTTGTATGCCGAGCGTGTTGTAGTACTTTCCTGTGGTCGGACGGGTCGTGACGGCTGTTTCGGAGTGGCTCGGACGTCTTACGACGGTTTGCTACCTTTTGCTACCTTTTGCTACCTTTTGCTACCTTTTGCTACCTTTTGCTACCTTTTGCTACCTTTTGCGACTGCATCGGACGCATGCGTTGGTGCGTGTCGATGACGTGTCTGGTGTTGGTGGCAGGTTGCGCCTTGTATGCCGAGCGTGTTGTAGTACTTTCCTGTGGTCGGACGGGTCGTGACGGCTGTTTCGGAGTGGCTCGGACGTCTTACGACGGTTTGCTACCTTTTGCTACCTGCTTTTGCTACCTTTTGCTACCTTTTGCTACCTTTTGCTACCTTTTGCTACCTTTTGCTACCTTTTGCGACTGCATCGGACGCATGCGTTGGTGCGTGTCGATGACTGTGTTGGTGTTGGTGGCAGGTTGCGCCTTGTACCGAGCGTGTTGTAGTACTTTCCTGTGGTCGGACGGGTCGTGACGGCTGTTTCGGAGTGGCTCGGACGTCTTACGACGGTTTGCTACCTTTTGCTACCTTTTTTTGCTACCTTTTGCTACCTTTTGCTACCTTTTGCTACCTTTTGCTACCTTTTGCGACTGCATCGGACGCATGCGTTGGTGCGTGTCGATGACGTGTGTGGTGTTGGTGGCAGGTTGCGCCTTGTATGCCGAGCGTGTTGTAGTACTTTCCTGTGGTCGGACGGTCGTGACGGCTGTTTCGGAGTGGCTCGGACGTCTTACGACGGTTTGCTACCTTTTGCTACCTTTTGCTACCTTTGCTACCTTTTGCTACCTTTTGCTACCTTTTGCTACCTTTGCGACTGCATCGGACGCATGCGTTGGTGCGTGTCGATGACGTGTGTGGTGTTGGTGGCAGGTTGCGCCTTGTATGCCGAGCGTGTTGTAGTACTTTCCTGTGGTCGGACGGGTCGTGACGGCTGTTTCGGAGTGGCTCGGACTCTTACGACGGTTTGCTACCTTTGCTAACCTTTTGCTACCTTTTGCTACCTTTTGCGACTGCATCGGACGCATGCGTTGTGCGTGTCGATGACGTGTTGGTGTTGGTGGCAGGTTGCGCCTTGTATGCCGAGCGTGTTGTAGTACTTTCCTGTGGTCGGACGGGTCGTGACGGCTGTTTCGGAGTGGCTCGGACGTCTTACGACGGTTTGCTACCTTTTGCTACCTTTTGCTACCTTTTGCTACCTTTTGCTACCTTTTGCTACCTTTTGCTACTTTTGCGACTGCATCGGACGCATGCGTTGGTGCGTGTCGATGACGTGTCTGGTGTTGGTGCAGGTTGCGCCTTGTATGCCGAGCGTGTTTGTAACTTTCCTGTGGTCGGACGGGTCGTGACGGCTGTTTCGGAGTGGCTCGGACGTCTTACGACGGTTTGCTACCTTTTGCTACCTTTTGCTACCTTTTGCTGCTACCTTTTGCTACCTTTTGCTACCTTTTGCTACCTTTTGCGACTGCATCGGACGCATGCGTTGGTGCGTGTCGATGACGTGTCTGGTGTTGGTGGCAGGTTGCGCCTTGTATGCCGAGCGTGTTGTAGTACTTTCCTGTGGTCGGACGGTCGTGACGGCTGTTTCGGAGTGGCTCGGACGTCTTACGACGGTTTGCTACCTTTTGCTACCTTTTGCTACCTTTTGCTACCTTTTGCTACCTTTTGCTACCTTTGCTACCTTTTGCGACTGCATCGACGCATGCGTTGGTGCGTGTCGATGACGTGTCTGGTGTTGGTGGCAGGTGCGCCTTGTATGCCGAGCGTGTTGTAGTACTTTCCTGTGGTCGGACGGGTCGTGACGGCTGTTTCGGAGTGGCTCGGACGTCTTACGACGGTTTGCTACCTTTTGCTACCTTTTGCTACCTTTTGCTACCTTTTGCTAACCTTTTGCTACCTTTTGCGACTGCATCGGACGCATGCGTTGGTGCGTGTCGATGACGTGTCTGGTGTTGGTGGCAGGTTGCGCCTTGTATGCCGAGCGTGTTGTAGTACTTTCCTGTGGTCGGACGGGTCGTGACGGCTGTTTCGGAGTGGCTCGGACGTCTTACGACGGTTTGCTACCTTTTGCTACCTTTTGCTACCTTTTGCTACCTTTTGCTACCTTTTGCTACCTTTTGCTACCTTTTGCGACTGCATCGGACGCATGCGTTGGTGCGTGTCGATGACGTGTCTGGTGTTGGTGGCAGTTGCGCCTTGTATGCCGAGCGTGTTGTGTACTTTCCTGTGGTCGGACGGGTCGTGACGGCTGTTTCGAGTGGCTGCTCGACGTTCTACGACGGTTTGCTACCTTTTGCTACCTTTTGCTACCTTTTGCTACCTTTTGCAACCTTTTGCTACCTTTTGCTACCTTTTGCGACTGCATCGACGCATGCGTTGGTGCGTGTCGATGACGTGTCTGGTGTTGGTGGCAGGTTGCGCCTTGTATGCCGAGCGTGTTGTAGTAACTTTCCTGGGTCGGAGGGTCGTGACGGCTGTTTCGGAGTGGCTCGGACGTCTTACGACGGTTTGCTACCTTTGCTACCTTTTGCTACCTTTCTACCTTTTGCTACCTTTGCTACCCTTTGCTACCTTTTGCTACCTTTTGCGACTGCATCGGACGCATGCGTTGGTGCGTGTCGATGACGTGTGTGGTGTTGGTGGCAGGTTGCGCCTTGTATGCGAGCGTGTTGTGTACTTTCCTGTGGTCGGAGGGTCGTGACGGCTGTTTCGGAGTGGCTCGGACGTCTTACGACGGTTTGCTACCTTTTGCTACCTTTTGCTACCTTTTGCTACCTTTTGCTACCTTTTGCTACCTTTGCTACCTTTTGCTACCTTTTGCTACCTTTTGCGACTGCATCGGACGCATGCGTTGGTGCGTGTCGATGACGTGTGTGGTGTTGGTGGCAGGTTGCGCCTTGTATGCGAGCGTGTTGTGTACTTTCCTGTGGTCGGAAGGGTCGTGACGGCTGTTTCGGAGTGGCTCGGACGTCTTACGACGGTTTGCTACCTTTTGCTACCTTTTGCTACCTTTTTTGCTACCTTTTGCGACTGCATCGGACGCATGCGTTGGTGCGTGTCGATGACGTGTGTGGTGTTGGTGGCAGGTTGCGCCTTGTATGCCGAGCGTGTTGTGTACTTTCCTGTGGTCGGAAGGGTCGTGACGGCTGTTTCGGAGTGGCTCGGACGTCTTACGACGGTTTGCTACCTTTTGCTACCTTTTGCTACCTTTTGCTACCTTTTGCGACTGCATCGGACGCATGCGTTGGTGCGTGTCGATGACGTGTGTGGTGTTGGTGGCAGGTTGCGCCTTGTATGCGAGCGTGTTGTGTACTTTCCTGTGGTCGGAGGGTCGTGACGGCTGTTTCGGAGTGGCTCGGACGTCTTACGACGGTTTGCTACCTTTTGCTACCTTTTGCTACCTTTTGCTACCTTTTGCTACCTTTTGCTACCTTTTGCGACTGCATCGGACGCATGCGTTGGTGCGTGTCGATGACGTGTGTGGTGTTGGTGGCAGGTTGCGCCTTGTATGCCGAGCGTGTTGTGTACTTTCCTGTGGTCGGGGGTCGTGACGGCTGTTTCGGAGTGGCTCGGACGTCTTACGACGGTTTGCTACCTTTTGCTACTTTTGCTACCTTTTGCTACCTTTTGCTACCTTTTGCTGTACCTTTTGCTACCTTTTGCTACCTTTTGCGACTGCATCGGACGCATGCGTTGGTGCGTGTCGATGACGTGTGTGGTGTTGGTGCAGGTTGCGCCTTGTATGCGAGCGTGTTGTGTACTTTCCTGTGGTCGGAAGGGTCGTGACGGCTGTTTCGGAGTGCTCGGACGTCTTACGACGGTTTGCTACCTTTTGCTACCTTTTGCTACCTTTTGCTACCTTTTGCTACCTTTTGCTACCTTTTGCGACTGCATCGGACGCATGCGTTGGTGCGTGTCGATGACGTGTGTGTTGTTGGTGCAGGTTGCGCCTTGTATGCCGAGCGTGTTGTGTACTTTCCTGTGGTCGGAAGGGTCGTGACGGCTGTTTCGGAGTGGCTCGGACGTCTTACGACGGTTTGCTACCTTTTGCTACCTTTTGCTACCTTTTGCTACCTTTTGCTACCTTTTGCTACCTTTTGCTACCTTTTGCTACCTTTTGCGACTGCATCGGACGCATGCGTTGGTGCGTGTCGATGACGTGTGTGGTGTTGGTGGCAGGTTGCGCCTTGTATGCGAGCGTGTTTGTGTACTTTCCTGTGGTCGGAAGGGTCGTGACGGCTGTTTCGGAGTGGCTCGGACGTCTTACGACGGTTTGCTACCTTTTGCTACCTTTTGCTACTTTGCTACCTTTTGCTACCTTTTGCTACCTTTTGCTACCTTTTGCTACCTTTTGCGACTGCATCGGACGCATGCGTTGGTGCGTGTCGATGACGTGTGTGGTGTTGGTGGCAGGTTGCGCCTTGTATGCGAGCGTGTTGTGTACTTTCCTGTGGTCGGAAGGGTCGTGACGGCTGTTTCGGAGTGGCTCGGACGTCTTACGACGGTTTGCTACCTTTTGCTACCTTTTGCTACCTTTTGCTACCTTTTGCTACCTTTTGCTACCTTTTGCTACCTTTTGCTACCTTTTGCGACTGCATCGGACGCATGCGTTGGTGCGTGTCGATGACGTGTGTGGTGTTGGTGGCAGGTTGCGCCTTGTATGCGAGCGTGTTGTGTACTTTCCTGTGGTCGGAAGGGTCGTGACGGCTGTTTCGGAGTGGCTCGGACGTCTTACGACGGTTTGCTACCTTTTGCTACCTTTTGCTACCTTTTGCTACCTTTTGCTACCTTTTGCTACCTTTTGCTACCTTTTGCGACTGCATCGGACGCATGCGTTGGTGCGTGTCGATGATGTGTGGTGTTGGTGGCAGGTTGCGCCTTGTATGCCGAGCGTGTTGTGTACTTTCCTGTGGTCGGAAGGGTCGTGACGGCTGTTTCGGAGTGGCTCGGACGTCTTACGACGGTTTGCTACCTTTTGCTACCTTTTGCTACCTTTTGCTACCTTTTGCTACCTTTTGCTACCTTTTGCTATTTTGCTACCTTTTGCGACTGCATCGGACGCATGCGTTGGTGCGTGTCGATGACGTGTGTGGTGTTGGGCAGGTTGCGCCTTGTATGCGAGCGTGTTGTGTACTTTCCTGTGGTCGGAGGGTCGTGACGGCTGTTTCGGAGTGGCTCGGACGTCTTACGACGGTTTGCTTTTGCTACCTTTTGCTACCTTTTGCTACCTTTTGCGACTGCATCGGACGCATGCGTTGGTGCGTGTCGATGACGTGTGTGGTGTTGGTGCAGGTTGCGCCTTGTATGCCGAGCGTGTTGTGTACTTTCCTGTGGTCGGAAGGGTCGTGACGGCTGTTTCGGAGTGGCTCGGACGTCTTACGACGGTTTGCTACCTTTTGCTACCTTTTGCTACCTTTTGCTACCTTTTGCTACCTTTTGCTACCTTTTGCTACCTTTTGCTACCTTTTGCGACTGCATCGGACGCATGCGTTGGTGCGTGTCGATGACGTGTGTGGTGTTGGTGGCAGGTTGCGCCTTGTATGCGAGCGTGTTGTGTACTTTCCTGTGGTCGGAAGGGTCGTGACGGCTGTTTCGGAGTGGCTCGGACGTCTTACGACGGTTTGCTACCTTTTGCTACCTTTTGCTACCTTTTGCTACCTTTTGCTACCTTTTGCTACCTTTTGCTACCTTTTGCTACCTTTTGCTACCTTTTGCGACTGCATCGGACGCATGCGTTGGTGCGTGTCGATGACGTGTGGTGTTGGTGGCAGGTTGCGCCTTGTATGCGAGCGTGTTGTGTACTTTCCTGTGGTCGGAAGGGTCGTGACGGCTGTTTCGGAGTGGCTCGGACGTCTTACGACGGTTTGCTACCTTTTGCTACCTTTTGCTACCTTTTGCTACCTTTTGCTACCTTTTGCTACCTTTTGCTACCTTTTGCTACCTTTTGCGACTGCATCGGACGCATGCGTTGGTGCGTGTCGATGACGTGTGTGGTGTTGGTGGCAGGTTGCGCCTTGTATGCGAGCGTGTTGTGTACTTTCCTGTGGTCGGAAGGGTCGTGACGGCTGTTTCGGAGTGGCTCGGACGTCTTACGACGGTTTGCTACCTTTTGCTACCTTTTGCTACCTTTTGCTACCTTTTGCTACCTTTTGCTACCTTTTGCTACCTTTTGCGACTGCATCGGACGCATGCGTTGGTGCGTGTCGATGACGTGTTGGTGTTGGTGGCAGGTTGCGCCTTGTATGCCGAGCGTGTTGTGTACTTTCCTGTGGTCGGAAGGGTCGTGACGGCTGTTTCGGAGTGGCTCGGACGTCTTACGACGGTTTGCTACCTTTTGCTACCTTTTGCTACCTTTTGCTACCTTTTGCTACCTTTTGCTACCTTTTGCTACCTTTTGCTACCTTTTGCTACCTTTTGCGACTGCATCGGACGCATGCGTTGGTGCGTGTCGATGACGTGTGTGGTGTTGGTGGCAGGTTGCGCCTTGTATGCCGAGCGTGTTGTGTACTTTCCTGTGGTCGGAAGGGGTGTGACGGCTGTTTCGGAGTGGCTCGGACGTCTTACGACGGTTTGCTACCTTTTGTACCTTTTGCTACCTTTTGCTACCTTTTGCTACCTTTTGCTACCTTTTGCTACCTTTTGCTACCTTTTGCGACTGCATCGGACGCATGCGTTGGTGCGTGTCGATGACGTGTGTGGTGTTGGTGGCAGGTTGCGCCTTGTATGCGAGCGTGTTGTGTACTTTCCTGTGGTCGGAAGGGTCGTGACGGCTGTTTCGGAGTGGCTCGGACGTCTTACGACGGTTTGCTACCTTTTGCTACCTTTTGCTACCTTTTGCTACCTTTTGCTACCTTTTGCGACTGCATCGGACGCATGCGTTGGTGCGTGTCGATGACGTGTGTGGTGTTGGTGCAGGTTGCGCCTTGTATGCGAGCGTGTTGTGTACTTTCCTGTGGTCGGAAGGGTCGTGACGGCTGTTTCGGAGTGGCTCGGACGTCTTACGACGGTTTGCTACCTTTTGCTACCTTTTGCTACCTTTTGCTACCTTTTGCTACCTTTTGCGACTGCATCGGACGCATGCGTTGGTGCGTGTCGATGACGTGTGTGGTGTTGGTGGCAGGTTGCGCCTTGTATGCCGAGCGTGTTGTGTACTTTCCTGTGGTCGGAAGGGTCGTGACGGCTGTTTCGGAGTGGCTCGGACGTCTTACGACGGTTTGCTACCTTTTGCTACCTTTTGCTACCTTTTGCTACCTTTTGCTACCTTTTGCGACTGCATCGGACGCATGCGTTGGTGCGTGTCGATGACGTGTGTGGTGTTGGTGGCAGGTTGCGCCTTGTATGCCGAGCGTGTTGTGTACTTTCCTGTGGTCGGAAGGGTCGTGACGGCTGTTTCGGAGTGGCTCGGACGTCTTACGACGGTTTGCTACCTTTTGCTACCTTTTGCTACCTTTTGCTACCTTTTGCTACCTTTTGCTACCTTTTGCGACTGCATCGGACGCATGCGTTGGTGCGTGTCGATGACGTGTGTGGTGTTGGTGGCAGGTTGCGCCTTGTATGCCGAGCGTGTTGTGTACTTTCCTGTGGTCGGAAGGGTCGTGACGGCTGTTTCGGAGTGGCTCGGACGTCTTACGACGGTTTGCTACCTTTTGCTACCTTTTGCTACCTTTTGCTACCTTTTGCTACCTTTTGCTACCTTTTGCTACCTTTTGCGACTGCATCGGACGCATGCGTTGGTGCGTGTCGATGACGTGTGTGGTGTTGGTGGCAGGTTGCGCCTTGTATGCGAGCGTGTTGTGTACTTTCCTGTGGTCGGAAGGGTCGTGACGGCTGTTTCGGAGTGGCTCGGACGTCTTACGACGGTTTGCTACCTTTTGCTACCTTTGCTACCTTTTGCTACCTTTTGCTACCTTTTGCGACTGCATCGGACGCATGCGTTGGTGCGTGTCGATGACGTGTGTGGTGTTGGTGGCAGGTTGCGCCTTGTATGCCGAGCGTGTTGTGTACTTTCCTGTGGTCGGAAGGGTCGTGACGGCTGTTTCGGAGTGGCTCGGACGTCTTACGACGGTTTGCTACCTTTTGCTACCTTTTGCTACCTTTTGCTACCTTTTGCTACCTTTTGCTACCTTTTGCTACCTTTTGCGACTGCATCGGACGCATGCGTTGGTGCGTGTCGATGACGTGTGTGGTGTTGGTGGCAGGTTGCGCCTTGTATGCCGAGCGTGTTGTGTACTTTCCTGTGGTCGGAAGGGTCGTGACGGCTGTTTCGGAGTGGCTCGGACGTCTTACGACGGTTTGCTACCTTTTGCTTTGCTACCTTTTGCTACCTTTTGCTACCTTTTGCTACCTTTTGCTACCTTTTGCTACCTTTTGCGACTGCATCGGACGCATGCGTTGGTGCGTGTCGATGACGTGTGTGGTGTTGGTGGCAGGTTGCGCCTTGTATGCCGAGCGTGTTGTGTACTTTCCTGTGGTCGGAAGGGTCGTGACGGCTGTTTCGGAGTGGCTCGGACGTCTTACGACGGTTTGCTACCTTTTGCTACCTTTTGCTACCTTTTGCTACCTTTTGCTACCTTTTGCGACTGCATCGGACGCATGCGTTGGTGCGTGTCGATGACGTGTGTGGTGTTGGTGGCAGGTTGCGCCTTGTATGCCGAGCGTGTTGTGTACTTTCCTGTGGTCGGAAGGGTCGTGACGGCTGTTTCGGAGTGGCTCGGACGTCTTACGACGGTTTGCTACCTTTTGCTACCTTTTGCTACCTTTTGCTACCTTTTGCTACCTTTTGCTACCTTTTGCTACCTTTTGCGACTGCATCGGACGCATGCGTTGGTGCGTGTCGATGACGTGTGTGGTGTTGGTGGCAGGTTGCGCCTTGTATGCGAGCGTGTTGTGTACTTTCCTGTGGTCGGAAGGGTCGTGACGGCTGTTTCGGAGTGGCTCGGACGTCTTACGACGGTTTGCTACCTTTTGCTACCTTTTGCTACCTTTTGCTACCTTTTGCTACCTTTTGCGACTGCATCGGACGCATGCGTTGGTGCGTGTCGATGACGTGTGTGGTGTTGGTGGCAGGTTGCGCCTTGTATGCCGAGCGTGTTGTGTACTTTCCTGTGGTCGGAAGGGTCGTGACGGCTGTTTCGGAGTGGCTCGGACGTCTTACGACGGTTTGCTACCTTTTGCTACCTTTTGCTACCTTTTGCTACCTTTTGCTACCTTTTGCTACCTTTTGCGACTGCATCGGACGCATGCGTTGGTGCGTGTCGATGACGTGTGTGGTGTTGGTGGCAGGTTGCGCCTTGTATGCGAGCGTGTTGTGTACTTTCCTGTGGTCGGAAGGGTCGTGACGGCTGTTTCGGAGTGGCTCGGACGTCTTACGACGGTTTGCTACCTTTTGCTACCTTTTGCTACCTTTTGCTACCTTTTGCTACCTTTTGCTACCTTTTGCTACTTTTGCGACTGCATCGGACGCATGCGTTGGTGCGTGTCGATGACGTGTGTGGTGTTGGTGGCAGGTTGCGCCTTGTATGCGAGCGTGTTGTGTACTTTCCTGTGGTCGGAAGGGTCGTGACGGCTGTTTCGGAGTGGCTCGGACGTCTTACGACGGTTTGCTACCTTTTGCTACCTTTTGCTTACCTTTTGCTACCTTTTGCTACCTTTTGCTACCTTTTGCTACCTTTTGCTACCTTTTGCGACTGCATCGACGCATGCGTTGGTGCGTGTCGATGACGTGTGTGGTGTTGGTGGCAGGTTGCGCCTTGTATGCCGAGCGTGTTGTGTACTTTCCTGTGGTCGGAAGGGTCGTGACGGCTGTTTCGGAGTGGCTCGGACGTCTTACGACGGTTTGCTACCTTTTGCTACCTTTTGCTACCTTTTGCTACCTTTTGCTACCTTTTGCTACCTTTTGCTACCTTTTGCGACTGCATCGGACGCATGCGTTGGTGCGTGTCGATGACGTGTGTGGTGTTGGTGGCAGGTTGCGCCTTGTATGCCGAGCGTGTTGTGTACTTTCCTGTGGTCGGAAGGGTCGTGACGGCTGTTTCGGAGTGGCTCGGACGTCTTACGACGGTTTGCTACCTTGCTACCTTTTGCTACCTTTTGCTACCTTTTGCTACCTTTTGCTACCTTTTGCTACCTTTTGCGACTGCATCGGACGCATGCGTTGGTGCGTGTCGATGACGTGTGTGGTGTTGGGTAGGTTGCGCCTTGTATGCCGAGCGTGTTGTGTGTACTTTCCTGTGGTCGGAAGGGTCGTGACGGCTGTTTCGGAGTGGCTCGGACGTCTTACGACGGTTTGCTACCTTTTGCTACCTTTTGCTACCTTTTGCTACCTTTTGCTACCTTTTGCTACCTTTTGCGACTGCATCGGACGCATGCGTTGGTGCGTGTCGATGACGTGTGTGGTGTTGGTGGCAGGTTGCGCCTTGTATGCCGAGCGTGTTGTGTACTTTCCTGTGGTCGGAAGGGTGTGACGGCTGTTTCGGAGTGGCTCGGACGTCTTACGACGGTTTGCTACCTTTTGCTACCTTTTGCTACCTTTTGCTACCTTTTGCTACCTTTTGCTACCTTTTGCTACCTTTTGCTACCTTTTGCGACTGCATCGGACGCATGCGTTGGTGCGTGTCGATGACGTGTGTGGTGTTGGTGGCAGGTTGCGCCTTGTATGCCGAGCGTGTTGTTGTACTTTCCTGTGGTCGGACGGGTCGTGACGGCTGTTTCGGAGTGGCTCGGACGTCTTACGACGGTTTGCTACCTTTGCTACCTTTTGTACCTTTTGCTACCTTTTGCTACCTTTTGCTACCTTTTGCTACCTTTTGCTACCTTTTGCCTTTTGCGACTGCATCGGACGCATGCGTTGGTGCGTGTCGATGATGTGTGGTGTTGGTGGCAGGTTGCGCCTTGTATGCCGAGCGTGTTGTAGTACTTTCCTGTGGTCGGACGGGTCGTGACGGCTGTTTCGGAGTGGCTCGGACGTCTTACGACGGTTTGCTACCTTTTGCTACCTTTTGCTACCTTTTGCTACCTTTTGCTACCTTTTGCTACCTTTTGCTACTTTTGCTACCTTTTGCTACCTTTTGCGACTGCATCGGACGCATGCGTTGGTGCGCGTGTCGATGACGTGTGTGGTGTTGGGGCAGGTTGCGCCTTGTATGCCGAGCGTGTTGTGTACTTTCCTGTGGTCGGACGGGTCGTGACGGCTGTTTCGGAGTGGCTCGGACGTCTTACGACGGTTTGCTATTTGCTACCTTTTGCTACCTTTTGCTACCTTTTGCTACCTTTTGCTACCTTTTGCTACCTTTTGTTACCTTTTGCTACCTTTTGCGACTGCATCGGACGCATGCGTTGGTGCGTGTCGATGACGTGTGTGGTGTTGGTGGCAGGTTGCGCCTTGTATGCCGAGCGTGTTGTAGTACTTTCCTGTGGTCGGACGGGTCGTGACGGCTGTTTCGGAGTGGCTCGGACGTCTTACGACGGTTTGCTACCTTTTGCTACCTTTTGCTACCTTTTGCTACCTTTTGCTACCTTTTGCTACCTTTTGCTACCTTTTGCTACCTTTTGCTACCTTTTGCGACTGCATCGGACGCATGCGTTGGTGCGTGTCGATGACGTGTCTGGTGTTGGAGGTAGGTTGCGCCTTGTATGCCGAGCGTGTTGTAGTAGTTTCCTGTGGTCGGACGGGTCGTGACGGCTGTTTCGGAGTGGCTCGGACGTCTTACGACGGTTTGCTACCTTTTGCTACCTTTTGCTACCTTTTGCTACCTTTTGCTACCTTTT
>JAKVDI010000216.1:0-29516 GCA_022836835.1 Pythium insidiosum
AACCCTAAACCAAAACCTAAACCCTAAACCCTAACCCTAAACCCTAACCCTAAACCTAAACCCTAAACCCTAAACCCTAAACCCTAAACCCTAAACCCAAACCCTAAACCCTAAACCCTAAACCCTAAACCCTAAACCCTAAACCCTAAACCCTAAACCCTAAACCCTAAACCCTAAACCCTAAACCCTAAACCCTAAACCCTAAACCCTAAACCCTAAACCCTAAACCCTAAACCCTAAACCCTAAACCCTAAACCCTAAACCCTAAACCCTAACCGAACCCTGCCTTACAAGGGATGGGGTAACCATCACGCAAAAGAAGATACCAAG
This sequence comes from Pythium insidiosum, assembly GCA_022836835.1. Taxonomy (NCBI): domain Eukaryota; phylum Oomycota; class Peronosporomycetes; order Pythiales; family Pythiaceae; genus Pythium; species Pythium insidiosum. The sequence goes on from JAKVDI010000216.1 coordinate 331, forward strand.
GTCGACTCCAACAAGATGATCTTGTATGAGAATGGCGTGCTCCCTCAAGACAAGGCTGTAGCGAACGCGCAAGTGACCTTGCGGTCCGCCGAAAAAGCGCGAGATACAGAGCTTGAACATCTTGCGCTGGCAGGCCTGCTTGAAGTGGAAAAAGCAGCCAACAATGTCGACGTCGGGAAACCAATCGCGAACAGCTCTGATCAGGCCGATTTCAAAGTCACAAACGACTCTGGTCGGTGCAACACGGTCGCCCACAGCGTCACTGGTGTACTGAAAAAGATTCCAGTACGCGTCGTAAGCCTTGGATGCCATGAGCACGTAAAACACCGGGACAAACAGCTTGGAGGCTTTGTCATACACCATGATCACGATACACTGTCGGAACGTTCGCGGCACGCAACGATATGTGGCGTCGACGAACAGGGTGAGGTCGCCATAACCTAGAAGGGTGAGAAGGGAAGGGTGAGCCCAGCCAATGACACGGTCGATCTGCGTCTCTGTCTTGACAGCTGCGCTCGTCCATACATGATGAAGCTGGAAGAAGTTGAGCGTCGTCAGCTTCTCACGCGAGAACGGTACAACGGTGCGACCATGGATGTCGGCGCCAAAGAACTGGGCTCGAACGTGGTTGATGCGTTTGATCACCTGACTTTTGGACATCCCTCTCGCCACGACGTTGTCGGCACGATTGCAGTACTTGTCGCGAACTCACTCCCAGATCTGCTGCGGAGACGATGAGTCATGAATGGCGAGCGCGTCGACGTCACGCTTCATCGCGTTGCGCACGACCAGAAGCCGACTATCTTCATTGAGCCCGGGCTCCACTTGAGACGGAGGCACCCAGGTATGAGGCACCAAGTTCGCCACGTCGTAATCAATGGTCGCAGCGAGGAACTCCAAGCGCGCAGCGCAACCCTGGCTTCTATAGCATCGATACGAGATTTTCACCCGCGTCGGGTGAATTCGTAGCCGTTGATGTAGAGCTTGGTGTGGCCGTCCCACGTGTCAGTTCGTACTTCGTCCTCTCGATTGAAGCACTGACGCTTCGCCGCTGCAATGCCGCACGCATCGCTGTCGGTGCCACACCCACCGGTATCGTCGTCATCGCACGGAAGAGCATCGGCGTTCCGCTTCGCATGGCCAGGCTCGCTGTCAGAGTCCTAATCGGCGGAGGCGTTGCTGTCGTGCGCTGCCGGTGGTGCGATGTTGTGACCTCTTGATCCCTGGTGTGCTCCTCGCGGAGAGCTATTGGACAATGCGGCGAGAGCTCGGGTGCGGACTTGGAGGGCGCCGTTTGCGTCGAGTGGCTGTAGCGGGGTAGCTGTTGCTGAAAAGTGTGACGAAGTGCTGGCGTCATCTCAGGGAACAGGACGGTTGATTAAATGACAACGCCGACGTTCGCGAGAGCGGCGAGCGTTCCAATGGTCGCAACGAGTGCAGTAAACACGACGAGCACGACGTGCGCGATGAGCGTGACGAAGACGTTGGCGTCATCGTCCGCGGCAGCGGCAGGCACGACAAGCGAGCCATGTGAAGAAGCAACCAAGACGCAAGCAGCAGCGACGGGAACAGCGGTGGGCGCCGCTGTGGGTTCTGGAAGTGTAGATCTTGCGGTGGGTCTTGTACGAGAGGACCTGCCGGCTCGCCACCTGACTTCTTCGCACGCGGAGCTGGACACGCCCACCGCGAGTTTGGATTCTCATACACCCAGCCCAGCTTGACCAGTTGCTCATTGAAGTCCTCAATGAACTGCTGTAGCTCCGGTGAGTACTTGCGCGTCTTACTCTTGTACGGCACCGCGTCCTTCTTGAGCCTGATCTTCAATGGCTCGACAAGAGCAGGTGGAGCGTCCCCCAGTTTCACTCGCCAGATATCGTACACGACGATCACCATGCTCAGACGTTCGACCTTCTCCAGCGGAAAGCCTTCCTCAGTAGCGCACTGCACCATGTCGTCAATGGCCGCCTTGATCTCATCACCAGCGACTGGATTGTCTTTCGTGTCATCATCGACGTCGTTCGATGAGGCAGCGAGCATCTCCAGTTGCCGGTCAACATCAATGCCGAGCGTCCCCAGCACATCCCTGCCCAACAGGAACTCTCCACCGCCACCGGTCACCAAACATTCGACAGGCGACTGGATCTTCACCAAATCAGCCGCCGTCCGTAATACAAGCTTCACGTGCACCGTCTACGACGCTTTGCGACGATTTGCGACGATTTGCGACGATTTGCGACGATTTGCGACGATTTGCGACGATTTGCGACTGCATGCGATTGTGGCGCGGGTGTGTGTGGACGGTGCGTGGTGCTGGGTGGTGCACATCGTTGGCATCCATGTCTTGTCGCTGTCCAGTTGGTATCGTTGGAACAAGGAACGCAATTGTCCCCATTCGTCCCCATTCGTCCAAATTCGTCCCCATTCGTCCAAATTCGTCCAAATTCGTCCGGACTTACCACACACCCCAGACACACACATCGCCGCCGTCACGCACACGTGCATGAATATTATAATCCAGTGGCAGGGTGTGCCGGGTATGCGGAGCGTGTTGGTGTACTTTCCTGTGGTCGGAAGGGTCGTGAGTGCTGTTTCTGACTGTCTCCGACGTCGACGACGGTTTGCTACCTTTTGCTACCTTTCGCTACCTGTTGCTACCTTTCGCTACCTGTTGCTACCTTTCGCTACCTGTTGCTACCTTTTGCGACTGGTTTGCTACCTTTTGCTACCTTTTGCGACTTTTTGCTACCTTTTGCTACCTTTTGCTACCTTTTGCTACCTGTTGCTACCTTTTGCTACCTTTTGCTACCTTTTGCTACCTTTTGCTACCTTTTGCTACCTGTGTCTGACGCATGCGTTGGTACGTGTTGACGATGCGTGTGGTGTTGGTGGCAGGTTGTGACGTGTATGCGGAGCGTGTTGGTGTACTTTCCTGTGGTCGGAAGGGTCGTGAGTGCTGTTTCTGACTGTCTCGGACGTCGACGACGGTTTGCTACCTTTTGCTACCTTTTGCTACCTTTTGCAACCTTTTGCTACCTTTTGCAACCTTTTGCTACCTTTTGCTACCTTTTGCGACTGTGTCTGACGCATGCGTTGGTACGTGTCGACGATGCGTGTGGTGTTGGTGGCAGGTTGTGACGTGTATGCGGAGCGTGTTGGTGTACTTTCCTGTGGTCGGAAGGGTCGTGAGTGCTGTTTCTGACTGTCTCGGACGTCGACGACGGTTTGCTACCTTTTGCTACCTTTTGCTACCTTTTGCAACCTTTTGCTACCTTTTGCTACCTTTTGCTACCTGTTGCTACCTTTTGCGACTGTGTCTGACGCATGCGTTGGTACGTGTTGACGATGCGTGTGGTGTTGGTGGCAGGTTGTGACGTGTATGCGGAGCGTGTTGGTGTACTTTCCTGTGGTCGGAAGGGTCGTGAGTGCTGTTTCTGACTGTCTCGGACGTCGACGACGGTTTGCTACCTTTTGCTACCTTTTGCTACCTTTTGCTACCTTTTGCTACCTTTTGCTACCTGTGTCTGACGCATGCGTTGGTACGTGTCGACGATGCGTGTGGTGTTGGTGGCAGGTTGTGACGTGTATGCGGAGCGTGTTGGTGTACTTTCCTGTGGTCGGAAGGGTCGTGAGTGCTGTTTCTGACTGTCTCGACGTCGACGACGGTTTGCTACCTTTTGCTACCTTTTGCTACCTTTTGCTACCTTTTGCTACCTTTTGCTACCTTTTGCGACTGTGTCTGACGCATGCGTTGGTACGTGTCGACGATGCGTGTGGTGTTGGTGGCAGGTTGTGACGTGTATGCGGAGCGTGTTGGTGTACTTTCCTGTGGTCGGAAGGGTCGTGAGTGCTGTTTCTGACTGTCTCGACGTCGACGACGGTTTGCTACCTTTTGCTACCTTTTGCTACCTTTTGCTACCTTTTGCTACCTTTTGCTACCTTTGCTACCTTTTGCGACTGTGTCTGACGCATGCGTTGGTACGTGTCGACGATGCGTGTGGTGTTGGTGGCAGGTTGTGACGTGTATGCGGAGCGTGTTGGTGTACTTTCCTGTGGTCGGAAGGGTCGTGAGTGCTGTTTCTGACTGTCTCGGACGTCGACGACGGTTTGCTACCTTTTGCTACCTTTTGCTACCTTTTGCTACCTTTTGCTACCTTTGCTACCTTTTGCTACCTTTTGCGACTGTGTCTGACGCATGCGTTGGTACGTGTCGACGATGCGTGTGGTGTTGGTGGCAGGTTGTGACGTGTATGCGGAGCGTGTTGGTGTACTTTCCTGTGGTCGGAAGGGTCGTGAGTGCTGTTTCTGACTGTCTCGACGTCGACGACGGTTTGCTACCTTTTGCTACCTTTTGCTACCTTTTGCTACCTTTTGCTACCTTTTGCTACCTTTTGCTACCTTTTGCGACTGTGTCTGACGCATGCGTTGGTACGTGTCGACGATGCGTGTGGTGTTGGTGGCAGGTTGTGACGTGTATGCGGAGCGTGTTGGTGTACTTTCCTGTGGTCGGAAGGGTCGTGAGTGCTGTTTCTGACTGTCTCGACGTCGACGACGGTTTGCTACCTTTTGCTACCTTTTGCTACCTTTTGCTACCTTTTGCTACCTTTTGCTACCTTTTGCGACTGTGTCTGACGCATGCGTTGGTACGTGTCGACGATGCGTGTGGTGTTGGTGGCAGGTTGTGACGTGTATGCGGAGCGTGTTGGTGTACTTTCCTGTGGTCGGAAGGGTCGTGAGTGCTGTTTCTGACTGTCTGGACGTCGACGACGGTTTGCTACCTTTTGCTACCTTTTGCTACCTTTTGCTACCTTTTGCTACCTTTTGCGACTGTGTCTGACGCATGCGTTGGTACGTGTCGACGATGCGTGTGGTGTTGGTGGCAGGTTGTGACGTGTATGCGGAGCGTGTTGGTGTACTTTCCTGTGGTCGGAAGGGTCGTGAGTGCTGTTTCTGACTGTCTCGACGTCGACGACGGTTTGCTACCTTTTGCTACCTTTTGCTACCTTTTGCTACCTTTTGCTACCTTTTGCGACTGTGTCTGACGCATGCGTTGGTACGTGTCGACGATGCGTGTGGTGTTGGTGGCAGGTTGTGACGTGTATGCGGAGCGTGTTGGTGTACTTTCCTGTGGTCGGAAGGGTCGTGAGTGCTGTTTCTGACTGTCTCGACGTCGACGACGGTTTGCTACCTTTTGCTACCTTTTGCTACCTTTTGCTACCTTTTGCTACCTTTTGCTACCTTTTGCGACTGTGTCTGACGCATGCGTTGGTACGTGTCGACGATGCGTGTGGTGTTGGTGGCAGGTTGTGACGTGTATGCGGAGCGTGTTGGTGTACTTTCCTGTGGTCGGAAGGGTCGTGAGTGCTGTTTCTGACTGTCTCGACGTCGACGACGGTTTGCTACCTTTTGCTACCTTTTGCTACCTTTTGCTACCTTTTGCTACCTTTTGCTACCTTTTGCGACTGTGTCTGACGCATGCGTTGGTACGTGTCGACGATGCGTGTGGTGTTGGTGGCAGGTTGTGACGTGTATGCGGAGCGTGTTGGTGTACTTTCCTGTGGTCGGAAGGGTCGTGAGTGCTGTTTCTGACTGTCTCCGACGTCGACGACGGTTTGCTACCTTTTGCTACCTTTTGCTACCTTTTGCTACCTTTTGCTACCTTTTGCTACCTTTTGCTACCTTTTGACCTTTTGCGACTGTGTCTGACGCATGCGTTGGTACGTGTCGACGATGCGTGTGGTGTTGGTGGCAGGTTGTGACGTGTATGCGGAGCGTGTTGGTGTACTTTCCTGTGGTCGGAAGGGTCGTGAGTGCTGTTTCTGACTGTCTCGACGTCGACGACGGTTTGCTACCTTTTGCTACCTTTTGCTACCTTTTGCTACCTTTTGCTACCTTTTGCTACCTTTTGCGACTGTGTCTGACGCATGCGTTGGTACGTGTCGACGATGCGTGTGGTGTTGGTGGCAGGTTGTGACGTGTATGCGGAGCGTGTTGGTGTACTTTCCTGTGGTCGGAAGGGTCGTGAGTGCTGTTTCTGACTGTCTCGGACGTCGACGACGGTTTGCTACCTTTTGCTACCTTTTGCTACCTTTTGCTACCTTTTGCTACCTTTTTCGACTGTGTCTGACGCATGCGTTGGTACGTGTCGACGATGCGTGTGGTGTTGGTGGCAGGTTGTGACGTGTATGCGGAGCGTGTTGGTGTACTTTCCTGTGGTCGGAAGGGTCGTGAGTGCTGTTTCTGACTGTCTCGGACGTCGACGACGGTTTGCTACCTTTTGCTACCTTTTGCTACCTTTTGCTACCTTTTGCTACCTTTTGCGACTGTGTCTGACGCATGCGTTGGTACGTGTTGACGATGCGTGTGGTGTTGGTGGCAGGTTGTGACGTGTATGCGGAGCGTGTTGGTGTACTTTCCTGTGGTCGGAAGGGTCGTGAGTGCTGTTTCTGACTGTCTCGGACGTCGACGACGGTTTGCTACCTTTTGCTACCTTTTGCTACCTTTTGCTACCTTTTGCTACCTTTGCTACTGTTGCTACCTTTTGCTACCTGTTGCTACCTTTTGCTACCTTTGCGACTGTGTCTGACGCATGCGTTGGTACGTGTGACGATGCATGGGTTGGTGGCAGGTTGTGACGTGTATGCGGAGCGTGTTGGTGTACTTTCCTGTGGTCGGAAGGGTCGTGAGTGCTGTTTCTGACTGTCTTGGACGTCGACGACGGTTTGCTACCTTTTGCTACCTTTTGCTACCTTTTGCTACCTTTTGCTACCTTTTGCTACCTTTTGCTACCTTTTGCGACTGTGTCTGACGCATGCGTTGGTACGTATCGACGATGCGTGTGGTGTTGGTGGCAGGTTGTGACGTGTATGCGGAGCGTGTTGGTGTACTTTCCTGTGGTCGGAAGGGTCGTGAGTGCTGTTTCTGACTGTCTCGGACGTCGACGACGGTTTGCTACCTTTTGCTACCTTTTGCTACCTTTTGCGACTGTGTCTGACACATGCGTTGGTACGTGTTGACGATGCGTGTGGTGTTGGTGGCAGGTTGTGACGTGTATACGGAGCGTGTTGGTGTACTTTCCTGTGGTCGGAAGGGTCGTGAGTGCTGTTTCTGACTGTCTCGGACGTCGACGACGGTTTGCTACCTTTTGCTACCTTTTGCTACCTTTCGCTACCTTTTGCTACCTTTTTCGACTGTGTCTGACGCATGCGTTGGTACGTGTCGACGATGCATGAGGTGTTGGTGGCAGGTTGTGACGTGTATACGGAGCGTGTTGGTGTACTTTCCTGTGGTCGGAAGGGTCGTGAGTGCTGTTTCTGACTGTCTCGGACGTCGACGACGGTTTGCTACCTTTTGCTACCTTTTGCTACCTTTCGCTACCTTTTGCTACCTTTTGCGACTGTGTCTGACGCATGCGTTGGTACGTGTTGACGATGCATGAGGTGTTGGTGGCAGGTTGTGACGTGTATGCGGAGCGTGTTGGTGTACTTTCCTGTGGTCGGAAGGGTCGTGAGTGCTGTTTCTGACTGTCTCGGACGTCGACGACGGTTTGCTACCTTTTGCTACCTTTTGCTACCTTTTGCTACCTTTTGCTACCTTTCGCTACCTGTTGCTACCTTTCGCTACCTGTTGCTACCTTTTGCTACCTTTTGCGACTGTGTCTGACGCATGCGTTGGTACGTGTTGACGATGCATGAGGTGTTGGTGGCAGGTTGTGACGTGTATGCGGAGCGTGTTGGTGTACTTTCCTGTGGTCGGAAGGGTCGTGAGTGCTGTTTCTGACTGTCTCGGACGTCGACGACGGTTTGCTACCTTTTGCTACCTTTTGCTACCTTTCGCTACCTGTTGCTACCTTTCGCTACCTGTTGCTACCTTTTGCTACCTTTTGCGACTGTGTCTGACGCATGCGTTGGTACGTGTTGACGATGCATGAGGTGTTGGTGGCAGGTTGTGACGTGTATGCGGAGCGTGTTGGTGTACTTTCCTGTGGTCGGAAGGGTCGTGAGTGCTGTTTCTGACTGTCTCGGACGTCGACGACGGTTTGCTACCTTTTGCTACCTTTTGCTACCTTTTGCTACCTTTTGCTACCTTTCGCTACCTGTTGCTACCTTTTGCTACCTTTTGCTACCTTTTGCTACCTTTTTCGACTGTGTCTGACGCATGCGTTGGTACGTGTCGACGATGCATGAGGTGTTGGTGGCAGGTTGTGACGTGTATACGGAGCGTGTTGGTGTACTTTCCTGTGGTCGGAAGGGTCGTGAGTGCTGTTTCTGACTGTCTCCGACGTCGACGACGGTTTGCTACCTTTTGCTACCTTTTGCTACCTTTCGCTACCTTTTGCTACCTTTTTCGACTGTGTCTGACGCATGCGTTGGTACGTGTCGACGATGCATGAGGTGTTGGTGGCAGGTTGTGACGTGTATACGGAGCGTGTTGGTGTACTTTCCTGTGGTCGGAAGGGTCGTGAGTGCTGTTTCTGACTGTCTCGGACGTCGACGACGGTTTGCTACCTTTTGCTACCTTTCGCTACCTTTTGCTACCTTTTGCGACTGTGTCTGACGCATGCGTTGGTACGTGTTGACGATGCATGAGGTGTTGGTGGCAGGTTGTGACGTGTATGCGGAGCGTGTTGGTGTACTTTCCTGTGGTCGGAAGGGTCGTGAGTGCTGTTTCTGACTGTCTTGGACGTCGACGACGGTTTGCTACCTTTTGCTACCTTTTGCTACCTTTTGCTACCTTTTGCTACCTTTCGCTACCTGTTGCTACCTTTCGCTACCTGTTGCTACCTTTTGCTACCTTTTGCGACTGTGTCTGACGCATGCGTTGGTACGTGTCGACGATGCGTGTGGTGTTGGTGGCAGGTTGTGACGTGTATGCGGAGCGTGTTGGTGTACTTTCCTGTGGTCGGAAGGGTCGTGAGTGCTGTTTCTGACTGTCTCGGACGTCGACGACGGTTTGCTACCTTTTGCTACCTTTTGCTACCTTTTGCTACCTTTTGCTACCTTTTGTTGCTACCTTTGCTACCTGTTTGCTACCTTTTGCTACCTTTTGCGACTGTGTCTGACGCATGCGTTGGTACGTGTCGACGATGCGTGTGGTGTTGGTGGCAGGTTGTGACGTGTATGCGGAGCGTGTTGGTGTACTTTCCTGTGGTCGGAAGGGTCGTGAGTGCTGTTTCTGACTGTCTCGGTCGAGACGGTTTGCTACCTTTTGCTACCTTTTGCTACCTTTTGCTACCTTTTGCTACCTTTGCTACCTTTGCTACCTTTGCTACCTTTTGCTACCTTTTGCTACCTTTTGCGACTGTGTCTGACGCATGCGTTGGTACGTGTCGACGATGCGTGTGGTGTTGGTGGCAGGTTGTGACGTGTATGCGGAGCGTGTTGGTGTACTTTCCTGTGGTCGGAAGGGTCGTGAGTGCTGTTTCTGACTGTCTCGGACGTCGACGACGGTTTGCTACCTTTTGCTACCTTTGCTACCTTTTGCTACCTTTTGCTACCTTTTGTTGCTACCTTTTGCTACCTTTTGCTACCTTTTGCTACCTTTTGCGACTGTGTCTGACGCATGCGTTGGTACGTGTCGACGATGCTGTGGTGTTGGTGGCAGGTTGTGACGTGTATGCGGAGCGTGTTGGTGTACTTTCCTGTGGTCGGAAGGGTCGTGAGTGCTGTTTCTGACTGTCTCGGTCGTCGACGACGGTTTACTTTGCTACCTTTTGCTACCTTTTGCTACCTTTTGCTACCTTTTGCTACCTTTTGCTACCTTTTGCTACCTTTTGCTACCTTTTGCGACTGTGTCTGACGCATGCGTTGGTACGTGTCGACGATGCGTGTGGTGTTGGTGGCAGGTTGTGACGTGTATGCGGAGCGTGTTGGTGTACTTTCCTGTGGTCGGAAGGGTCGTGAGTGCTGTTTCTGACTGTCTCCGACGTCGACGACGGTTTGCTACCTTTTGCTACCTTTTGCTACCTTTTGCTACCTTTTGCTACCTTTTGCTACCTTTTGCGACTGTGTCTGACGCATGCGTTGGTACGTGTCGACGATGCGTGTGGTGTTGGTGGCAGGTTGTGACGTGTATGCGGAGCGTGTTGGTGTACTTTCCTGTGGTCGGAAGGGTCGTGAGTGCTGTTTCTGACTGTCTCGACGTCGACGACGGTTTGCTACCTTTTGCTACCTTTTGCTACCTTTTGCTACCTTTTGCTACCTTTTGCTACCTTTTGCGACTGTGTCTGACGCATGCGTTGGTACGTGTCGACGATGCGTGTGGTGTTGGTGCAGGTTGTGACGTGTATGCGGAGCGTGTTGGTGTACTTTCCTGTGGTCGGAAGGGTCGTGATGCTGTTTCTGACTGTCTCCGACGTCTTACGACGGTTTGCTACCTTTTGCTACCTTTTGCTACCTTTTGCTACCTTTTGCTACCTTTTGCGACTGTGTCTGACGCATGCGTTGGTACGTGTCGACGATGCGTGTGGTGTTGGTGGCAGGTTGTGACGTGTATGCGGGCGTGTTGGTGTACTTTCCTGTGGTCGGAAGGGTCGTGATGGCTGTTTGTGACTGTCTCCGACGTCGACGACGGTTTGCTACCTTTTGCTACCTTTTGCTTCCTTTTGCTACCTTTTGCTACCTTTTGCGACTGTGTCTGACGCATGCGTTGGTACGTGTCGACGATGCGTGTGGTGTTGGTGGCAGGTTGTGACGTGTATGCGGGCGTGTTGGTGTACTTTCCTGTGGTCGGAAGGGTCGTGACGGCTGTTTGTGACTGTCTCCGACGTCTTACGACGGTTTGCTACCTTTTGCTACCTTTTGCTACCTTTTGCTACCTTTTGCTACCTTTTGCTACCTTTTGCGACTGTGTCTGACGACATGCGTTGGTACGTGTCGACGATGCGTGTGGTTGTGGCAGGTTGTGACGTGTATGCGGGGCGTGTTGGTGTACTTTCCTGTGGTCGGAAGGGTCGTGACGGCTGTTTCTGACTGTTTCCGACGTCTTACGACGGTTTGCTACCTTTTGCTACCTTTGCTACCTTTTGCTACCTTTTGCTACCTTTTGCTACCTTTTGCTACCTTTTGCTACCTTTTGCGACTGTGTCTGACGCATGCGTTGGTACGTGTCGACGATGCGTGTGGTGTTGGTGGCAGGTTGTGACGTGTATGCGGGCGTGTTGGTGTACTTTCCTGTGGTCGGAAGGGTCGTGACGGCTGTTTGTGACTGTCTCCGACGTCGACGACGGTTTGCTACCTTTTGCTACCTTTTGCTACCTTTTGCTACCTTTTGCTACCTTTTGCTACCTTTTGCGACTGTGTCTGACGCATGCGTTGGTACGTGTCGACGATGCGTGTGGTGTTGGTGGCAGGTTGTGACGTGTATGCGGGCGTGTTGGTGTACTTTCCTGTGGTCGGAAGGGTCGTGAGGCTGTTTCTGACTGTTCCGACGTCTTACGACGGTTTGCTACCTTTTGCTACCTTTTACCTTTTGCTACCTTTTGCTACCTTTTGCTACCTTTTGCTACCTTTGCTACCTTTTGCGACTGTGTCTGACGCATGCGTTGGTACGTGTCGACGATGCGTGTGGTGTTGGTGGCAGGTTGTGACGTGTATGCGGGCGTGTTGGTGTACTTTCCTGTGGTCGGAAGGGTCGTGAGGCTGTTTGTGACTGTCTCCGACGTCTTACGACGGTTTGCTACCTTTTGCTACCTTTTGCTACCTTTTGCTACCTTTTGCTACCTTTTGCTACCTTTTGCTACCTTTTGCGACTGTGTCTGACGCATGCGTTGGTACGTGTCGACGATGCGTGTGGTGTTGGTGGCAGGTTGTGACGTGTATGCGGGGCGTGTTGGTGTACTTTCCTGTGGTCGGAAGGGTCGTGACGGCTGTTTGTGGCTGTTTCCGACGTCTTACGACGGTTTGCTACCTTTTGCTACCTTTTGCTACCTTTTGCTACCTTTTGCTACCTTTTGCTACCTTTTGCTACCTTTTGCTACCTTTTGCGACTGTGTCTGACGCATGCGTTGGTACGTGTCGACGATGCGTGTGGTGTTGGTGGCAGGTTGTGACGTGTATGCGGGGCGTGTTGGTGTACTTTCCTGTGGTCGGAAGAGTCGTGACGGCTGTTTCTGACTGTTTCCGACGTCTTACGACGGTTTGCTACCTTTTGCTACCTTTTGCTACCTTTTGCTACCTTTTGCTACCTTTTGCTACCTTTTGCTACCTTTTGCTACCGTTTGCGACTGTGTCTGACGCATGCGTTGGTACGTGTCGACGATGCGTGTGGTGTTGGTGGCAGGTTGTGACGTGTATGTATGCGGGCGTGTTGGTGTACTTTCCTGTGGTCGGAAGGGTCGTGAGGCTGTTTCTGTGGCTGTTTCCGACGTCTTACGACGGTTTGCTACCTTTTGCTACCTTTTGCTACCTTTTGCTACCTTTTGCTACCTTTTGCTACCTTTTGCTACCTTTTGCGACTGTGTCTGACGCATGCGTTGGTACGTGTCGACGATGCGTGTGGTGTTGGTGGCAGGTTGTGACGTGTATGCGGGGCGTGTTGGTGTACTTTCCTGTGGTCGGAAGAGTCGTGACGGCTGTTTGTGGCTGTTTCCGACGTCTTACGACGGTTTGCTACCTTTTGCTACCTTTGCTACCTTTTGCTACCTTTTGCTACCTTTTGCTACCTTTTGCTACCTTTTGCGACTGTGTCTGACGCATGCGTTGGTACGTGTCGACGATGCGTGTGGTGTTGGTGGCAGGTTGCGACGTGTATGCGGAGCATGTTGGTGTACTTTCCTGTGGTCGGAAGGGTCGTGACGGCTGTTTGTGACTGTCTCCGACGTCTTACGACGGTTTGCTACCTTTTGCTACCTTTTGCTACCTTTTGCTACCTTTTGCTACCTTTTGCTACCTTTTGCTACCTTTTGCTACCTTTTGCGACTGTGTCTGACGCATGCGTTGGTACGTGTCGACGATGCGTGTGGTGTTGGTGGCAGGTTGTGACGTGTATGCGGGGCGTGTTGGTGTACTTTCCTGTGGTCGGAAGGGTCGTGACGGCTGTTTCTGACTGTTTCTGACGTCTTACGACGGTTTGCTACCTTTTGCTACCTTTTGCTACCTTTTGCTACCTTTTGCTACCTTTTGCGACTGTGTCTGACGCATGCGTTGGTACGTGTCGACGATGCGTGTGGTGTTGGTGGCAGGTTGTGACGTGTATGCGGGGCGTGTTGGTGTACTTTCCTGTGGTCGGAAGGGTCGTGATGGCTGTTTGTGACTGTCTCCGACGTCGACGACGGTTTGCTACCTTTTGCTACCTTTTGCTACCTTTTGCTACCTTTTGCTACCTTTTGCTACCTTTTGCTACCTTTTGCTACCTTTTGCGACTGTGTCTGACGCATGCGTTGGTACGTGTCGACGATGCGTGTGGTGTTGGTGGCAGGTTGTGACGTGTATGCGGGGCGTGTTGGTGTACTTTCCTGTGGTCGGAAGGGTCGTGATGGCTGTTTCTGACTGTTTCTGACGTCTTACGACGGTTTGCTACCTTTTGCTACCTTTTGCTACCTTTTGCTACCTTTTGCTACCTTTTGCGACTGTGTCTGACGCATGCGTTGGTACGTGTCGACGATGCGTGTGGTGTTGGTGGCAGGTTGTGACGTGTATGCGGGCGTGTTGGTGTACTTTCCTGTGGTCGGAAGGGTCGTGAGTGCTGTTTGTGACTGTCTCCGACGTCGACGACGGTTTGCTACCTTTTGCTACCTTTTGCTACCTTTTGCTACCTTTTGCTACCTTTTGCTACCTTTTGCTACCTTTTGCGACTGTGTCTGACGCATGCGTTGGTACGTGTCGACGATGCGTGTGGTGTTGGTGGCAGGTTGTGACGTGTATGCGGGGCGTGTTGGTGTACTTTCCTGTGGTCGGAAGGGTCGTGACGGCTGTTTGTGGCTGTTTCCGACGTCGACGACGGTTTGCTACCTTTTGCTACCTTTTGCTACCTTTTGCTACCTTTTGCTACCTTTTGCTACCTTTTGCTACCTTTTGCGACTGTGTCTGACGCATGCGTTGGTACGTGTCGACGATGCGTGTGGTGTTGGTGGCAGGTTGTGACGTGTATGCGGAGCGTGTTGGTGTACTTTCCTGTGGTCGGAAGGGTCGTGAGGCTGTTTCTGACTGTCTGATTCGTCTTACGACGGTTTGCTACCTTTTGCTACCTTTTGCTACCTTTTGCTACCTTTTGCTACCTTTTGCTACCTTTTGCGACTGTGTCTGACGCATGCGTTGGTACGTGTCGACGATGCGTGTGGTGTTGGTGGCAGGTTGTGACGTGTATGCGGAGCGTGTTGGTGTACTTTCCTGTGGTCGGAAGGGTCGTGAGGCTGTTTCTGACTGTCTCCGACGTACGACGGTTTGCTACCTTTTGCTACCTTTTGCTACCTTTTGCTACCTTTTGCTACCTTTTGCGACTGTGTCTGACGCATGCGTTGGTACGTGTCGACGATGCGTGTGGTGTTGGTGGCAGGTTGTGACGTGTATGCGGAGCGTGTTGGTGTACTTTCCTGTGGTCGGAAGGGTCGTGAGTGCTGTTTGTGACTGTCTCCGACGTCGACGACGGTTTGCTACCTTTTGCTACCTTTTGCTACCTTTTGCTACCTTTTGCTACCTTTTGCTACCTTTTGCTACCTTTTGCGACTGTGTCTGACGCATGCGTTGGTACGTGTCGACGATGCGTGTGGTGTTGGTGGCAGGTTGTGACGTGTATGCGGAGCGTGTTGGTGTACTTTCCTGTGGTCGGAAGGGTCGTGAGTGCTGTTTGTGACTGTCTCCGACGTCGACGACGGTTTGCTACCTTTTGCTACCTTTTGCTACCTTTTGCTACCTTTTGCTACCTTTTGCTACCTTTTGCGACTGTGTCTGACGCATGCGTTGGTACGTGTCGACGATGCGTGTGGTGTTGGTGGCAGGTTGTGACGTGTATGCGGAGCGTGTTGGTGTACTTTCCTGTGGTCGGAAGGGTCGTGAGTGCTGTTTCTGACTGTCTCCGACGTCGACGACGGTTTGCTACCTTTTGCTACCTTTTGCTACCTTTTGCTACCTTTTGCTACCTTTTGCTACTTTTGCTACCTTTTGCTACCTTTTGCGACTGTGTCTGACGCATGCGTTGGTACGTGTCGACGATGCGTGTGGTGTTGGTGGCAGGTTGTGACGTGTATGCGGAGCGTGTTGGTGTACTTTCCTGTGGTCGGAAGGGTCGTGACGTGTGTTTCTGACTGTCTCCGACGTCGACGACGGTTTGCTACCTTTTGCTACCTTTTGCTACCTTTTGCTACCTTTTGCTACCTTTTGCGACTGTGTCTGACGCATGCGTTGGTACGTGTCGACGATGCGTGTGGTGTTGGTGGCAGGTTGTGACGTGTATGCGGAGCGTGTTGGTGTACTTTCCTGTGGTCGGAAGGGTCGTGAGGCTGTTTGTGACTGTCTCCGACGTCGACGACGGTTTGCTACCTTTTGCTACCTTTTGCTACCTTTTGCTACCTTTTGCTACCTTTTGCTATTTTGCTACCTTTTGCGACTGTGTCTGACGCATGCGTTGGTACGTGTCGACGATGCGTGTGGTGTTGGTGGCAGGTTGTGACGTGTATGCGGAGCGTGTTGGTGTACTTTCCTGTGGTCGGAAGGGTCGTGAGGCTGTTTCTGACTGTCTCCGACGTCGACGACGGTTTGCTACCTTTTGCTACCTTTTGCTACCTTTTGCTACCTTTTGCGACTGTGTCTGACGCATGCGTTGGTACGTGTCGACGATGCGTGTGGTGTTGGTGGCAGGTTGTGACGTGTATGCGGGCGTGTTGGTGTACTTTCCTGTGGTCGGAAGGGTCGTGAGGCTGTTTGTGACTGTCTCCGACGTCGACGACGGTTTGCTATTTTGCTACCTTTTGCTACCTTTTGCTACCTTTTGCTACCTTTTGCTACCTTTTGCTACCTTTTGCGACTGTGTCTGACGCATGCGTTGGTACGTGTCGACGATGCGTGTGGTGTTGGTGGCAGGTTGTGACGTGTATGCGGAGCGTGTTGGTGTACTTTCCTGTGGTCGGAAGGGTCGTGAGGCTGTTTGTGACTGTCTCCGACGTCGACGACGGTTTGCTACCTTTTGCTACCTTTTGCTACCTTTTGCTACCTTTTGCTACCTTTTGCTACCTTTTGCGACTGTGTCTGACGCATGCGTTGGTACGTGTCGACGATGCGTGTGGTGTTGGTGGCAGGTTGTGACGTGTATGCGGAGCGTGTTGGTGTACTTTCCTGTGGTCGGAAGGGTCGTGAGGCTGTTTCTGTGTCCGACGTCGACGACGGTTTGCTACCTTTTGCTACCTTTTGCTACCTTTTGCTACCTTTTGCGACTGTGTCTGACGCATGCGTTGGTACGTGTCGACGATGCGTGTGGTGTTGGTGGCAGGTTGTGACGTGTATGCGGAGCGTGTTGGTGTACTTTCCTGTGGTCGGAAGGGGTCGTGAGGCTGTTTCTGACTGTCTGACGTCGACGGTTTGCTACCTTTTGCTACCTTTTGCTACCTTTTGCTACCTTTTGCTACCTTTTGCTACCTTTTGCGACTGTGTCTGACGCATGCGTTGGTACGTGTCGACGATGCGTGTGGTGTTGGTGGCAGGTTGTGACGTGTATGCGGAGCGTGTTGGTGTACTTTCCTGTGGTCGGAAGGGTCGTGAGTGCTGTTTCTGACTGTCTCCGACGTCGACGACGGTTTGCTACCTTTTGCTACCTTTTGCTACCTTTTGCTACCTTTTGCTACCTTTTGCGACTGTGTCTGACGCATGCGTTGGTACGTGTCGACGATGCGTGTGGTGTTGGTGGCAGGTTGTGACGTGTATGCGGAGCGTGTTGGTGTACTTTCCTGTGGTCGGAAGGGTCGTGAGGCTGTTTTTGACTGTCTGTCGACGACGGTTTGCTACCTTTTGCTACCTTTTGCTACCTTTTGCTACCTTTTGCTACCTTTTGCTACCTTTTGCGACTGTGTCTGACGCATGCGTTGGTACGTGTCGACGATGCGTGTGGTGTTGGTGGCAGGTTGTGACGTGTATGCGGAGCGTGTTGGTGTACTTTCCTGTGGTCGGAAGGGTCGTGTGCTGTTTGTGACTGTCTCCGACGTCGACGACGGTTTGCTACCTTTTGCTACCTTTTGCTACCTTTTGCTACCTTTTGCTACCTTTTGCGACTGTGTCTGACGCATGCGTTGGTACGTGTCGACGATGCGTGTGGTGTTGGTGGCAGGTTGTGACGTGTATGCGGAGCGTGTTGGTGTACTTTCCTGTGGTCGGAAGGGTCGTGACGGCTGTTTGTGACTGTCCGACGTCGACGACGGTTTGCTACCTTTTGCTACCTTTTGCTACCTTTTGCTACCTTTTGCTACCTTTTGCTACCTTTTGCGACTGTGTCTGACGCATGCGTTGGTACGTGTCGACGATGCGTGTGGTGTTGGTGGCAGGTTGTGACGTGTATGCGGGCGTGTTGGTGTACTTTCCTGTGGTCGGAAGGGTCGTGAGGCTGTTTCTGACTGTTCTGACGTCTTTTGCTACCTTTTGCTACCTTTTGCTACCTTTTGCTACCTTTTGCGACTGTGTCTGACGCATGCGTTGGTACGTGTCGACGATGCGTGTGGTGTTGGTGGCAGGTTGTGACGTGTATGCGGAGCGTGTTGGTGTACTTTCCTGTGGTCGGAAGGGTCGTGAGGCTGTTTGTGACTGTCTCCGACGTCGACGACGGTTTGCTACCTTTTGCTACCTTTTGCTACCTTTTGCTACCTTTTGCTACCTTTTGCTACCTTTTGCGACTGTGTCTGACGCATGCGTTGGTACGTGTCGACGATGCGTGTGGTGTTGGTGGCAGGTTGTGACGTGTATGCGGAGCGTGTTGGTGTACTTTCCTGTGGTCGGAAGGGTCGTGAGGCTGTTTCTGACTGTCTCCGACGTACGACGTTTGCTACCTTTTGCTACCTTTTGCTACCTTTTGCTACCTTTTGCTACCTTTTGCGACTGTGTCTGACGCATGCGTTGGTACGTGTCGACGATGCGTGTGGTGTTGGTGGCAGGTTGTGACGTGTATGCGGAGCATGTTGGTGTACTTTCCTGTGGTCGGAAGGGTCGTGACGGCTGTTTCTGACTGTCTCCGACGTCTTACGACGGTTTGCTACCTTTTGCTACCTTTTGCTACCTTTTGCTACCTTTTGCTACCTTTTGCTACCTTTTGCGACTGTGTCTGACGCATGCGTTGGTACGTGTCGACGATGCGTGTGGTGTTGGTGGCAGGTTGTGACGTGTATGCGGAGCGTGTTGGTGTACTTTCCTGTGGTCGGAAGGGTCGTGACGGCTGTTTGTGACTGTCTCCGACGTCGACGACGGTTTGCTACCTTTTGCTACCTTTTGCTACCTTTTGCTACCTTGCTTTTGCTACCTTTTGCTACCTTTTGCGACTGTGTCTGACGCATGCGTTGGTACGTGTCGACGATGCGTGTGGTGTTGGTGGCAGGTTGTGACGTGTATGCGGAGCGTGTTGGTGTACTTTCCTGTGGTCGGAAGGGTCGTGACGGCTGTTTCTGACTGTCTCCGACGTCGACGACGGTTTGCTACCTTTTGCTACCTTTTGCTACCTTTGCTACCTTTTGCTACCTTTTGCTACCTTTTGCTACCTTTTGCTTTTGCGACTGTGTCTGACGCATGCGTTGGTACGTGTCGACGATGCGTGTGGTGTTGGTGGCAGGTTGTGACGTGTATGCGGGCGTGTTGGTGTACTTTCCTGTGGTCGGAAGGGTCGTGACGGCTGTTTCTGACTGTCTGACGTCGACGACGGTTTGCTACCTTTTGCTACCTTTTGCTACCTTTTGCTACCTTTTGCTACCTTTTGCTACCTTTTGCTACCTTTTGCGACTGTGTCTGACGCATGCGTTGGTACGTGTCGACGATGCGTGTGGTGTTGGTGGCAGGTTGTGACGTGTATGCGGGCGTGTTGGTGTACTTTCCTGTGGTCGGAAGGGTCGTGACGGCTGTTTTGACTGTCTCCGACGTCGACGACGGTTTGCTACCTTTTGCTACCTTTTGCTACCTTTTGCTACCTTTTGCTACCTTTTGCTACCTTTTGCGACTGTGTCTGACGCATGCGTTGGTACGTGTCGACGATGCGTGTGGTGTTGGTGGCAGGTTGTGACGTGTATGCGGAGCGTGTTGGTGTACTTTCCTGTGGTCGGAAGGGTCGTGACGGCTGTTTGTGACTGTCTCCGACGTCGACGACGGTTTGCTACCTTTTGCTACCTTTGCTACCTTTTGCTACCTTTTGCTACCTTTTGCGACTGTGTCTGACGCATGCGTTGGTACGTGTCGACGATGCGTGTGGTGTTGGTGGCAGGTTGTGACGTGTATGCGGGCGTGTTGGTGTACTTTCCTGTGGTCGGAAGGGTCGTGACGGCTGTTTGTCTGTCTCCGACGTCGACGACGGTTTGCTACCTTTTGCTACCTTTTGCTACCTTTTGCTACCTTTTGCTACCTTTTGCTACCTTTTGCGACTGTGTCTGACGCATGCGTTGGTACGTGTCGACGATGCGTGTGGTGTTGGTGGCAGGTTGTGACGTGTATGCGGAGCGTGTTGGTGTACTTTCCTGTGGTCGGAAGGGTCGTGACGGCTGTTTTGACTGTCTCCGACGTCGACGACGGTTTGCTACCTTTTGCTACCTTTTGCTACCTTTTGCTACCTTTTGCTTTTGCGACTGTGTCTGACGCATGCGTTGGTACGTGTCGACGATGCGTGTGGTGTTGGTGGCAGGTTGTGACGTGTATGCGGAGCGTGTTGGTGTACTTTCCTGTGGTCGGAAGGGTCGTGACGGCTGTTTTGTGACTGTCTCCGACGTCGACGACGGTTTGCTACCTTTTGCTACCTTTTGCTACCTTTTGCTACCTTTTGCTACTTTGCTACTTTGCGACTGTGTCTGACGCATGCGTTGGTACGTGTCGACGATGCGTGTGGTGTTGGTGGCAGGTTGTGACGTGTATGCGGGGCGTGTTGGTGTACTTTCCTGTGGTCGGAAGGGTCGTGACGGCTGTTTGTGGCTGTTTCCGACGTCGACGACGGTTTGCTACCTTTTGCTACCTTTTGCTACCTTTTGCTACCTTTTGCTACCTTTTGCGACTGTGTCTGACGCATGCGTTGGTACGTGTCGACGATGCGTGTGGTGTTGGTGGCAGGTTGTGACGTGTATGCGGGGCGTGTTGGTGTACTTTCCTGTGGTCGGAAGGGTCGTGACGGCTGTTTCTGACTGTTTCTGACGTCTTACGACGGTTTGCTACCTTTTGCTACCTTTTGCTACCTTTTGCGACTGTGTCTGACGCATGCGTTGGTACGTGTCGACGATGCGTGTGGTGTTGGTGGCAGGTTGTGACGTGTATGCGGGGCGTGTTGGTGTACTTTCCTGTGGTCGGAAGGGTCGTGACGGCTGTTTTGACTGTCTGACGTCGACGACGGTTTGCTACCTTTTGCTACCTTTTGCTACCTTTTGCTACCTTTTGCGACTGTGTCTGACGCATGCGTTGGTACGTGTCGACGATGCGTGTGGTGTTGGTGGCAGGTTGTGACGTGTATGCGGGGCGTGTTGGTGTACTTTCCTGTGGTCGGAAGGGTCGTGACGGCTGTTTGTGGCTGTTTCCGACGTCGACGACGGTTTGCTACCTTTTGCTACCTTTTGCTACCTTTTGCTACCTTTTGCTACCTTTTGCTACCTTTTGCTACCTTTTGCGACTGTGTCTGACGCATGCGTTGGTACGTGTCGACGATGCGTGTGGTGTTGGTGGCAGGTTGTGACGTGTATGCGGGGCGTGTTGGTGTACTTTCCTGTGGTCGGAAGGGTCGTGAGCTGTTTCTGACTGTCTCCGACGTCGACGACGGTTTGCTACCTTTTGCTATTGCCTTTTGCTACCTTTTGCTACCTTTTGCTACCTTTTGCTACCTTTTGCGACTGTGTCTGACGCATGCGTTGGTACGTGTCGACGATGCGTGTGGTGTTGGTGGCAGGTTGTGACGTGTATGCGGGAGCGTGTTGGTGTACTTTCCTGTGGTCGGAAGGGTCGTGACGGCTGTTTGTGCTGTCTCCGACGTCGACGACGGTTTGCTACCTTTTGCTACCTTTTGCTATTTTGCTACCTTTTGCTACCTTTTGCTACCTTTGCTACCTTTTGCTACCTTTTGCGACTGTGTCTGACGCATGCGTTGGTACGTGTCGACGATGCGTGTGGTGTTGGTGGCAGGTTGTGACGTGTATGCGGAGCGTGTTGGTGTACTTTCCTGTGGTCGGAAGGGTCGTGACGGCTGTTTTGACTGTCTCCGACGTCGACGACGGTTTGCTACCTTTTGCTACCTTTTGCTACCTTTTGCTACCTTTTGCTACCTTTTGCTACCTTTTGCGACTGTGTCTGACGCATGCGTTGGTACGTGTCGACGATGCGTGTGGTGTTGGTGGCAGGTTGTGACGTGTATGCGGGGCGTGTTGGTGTACTTTCCTGTGGTCGGAAGGGTCGTGACGGCTGTTTGTGGCTGTTTCCGACGTCGACGACGGTTTGCTACCTTTTGCTACCTTTTGCTACCTTTTGCTACCTTTTGCTACCTTTTGCTACCTTTTGCGACTGTGTCTGACGCATGCGTTGGTACGTGTCGACGATGCGTGTGGTGTTGGTGGCAGGTTGTGACGTGTATGCGGGGCGTGTTGGTGTACTTTCCTGTGGTCGGAAGGGTCGTGACGGCTGTTTGTGACTGTTTCTGACGTCTTACGACGGTTTGCTACCTTTTGCTACCTTTTGCTACCTTTTGCTACCTTTTGCTACCTTTTGCGACTGTGTCTGACGCATGCGTTGGTACGTGTCGACGATGCGTGTGGTGTTGGTGGCAGGTTGTGACGTGTATGCGGGGCGTGTTGGTGTACTTTCCTGTGGTCGGAAGGGTCGTGAGGCTGTTTCTGTCTGGCGTCGACGTACGACGGTTTGCTACCTTTTGCTACCTTTTGCTACCTTTGCTACCTTTTGCTACCTTTTGCTACCTTTTGCTACCTTTTGCGACTGTGTCTGACGCATGCGTTGGTACGTGTCGACGATGCGTGTGGTGTTGGTGGCAGGTTGTGACGTGTATGCGGGGCGTGTTGGTGTACTTTCCTGTGGTCGGAAGGGTCGTGACGGCTGTTTGTGGCTGTTTCCGACGTCGACGACGGTTTGCTACCTTTTGCTACCTTTTGCTACCTTTTGCTACCTTTTGCTACCTTTTGCTACCTTTTGCGACTGTGTCTGACGCATGCGTTGGTACGTGTCGACGATGCGTGTGGTGTTGGTGGCAGGTTGTGACGTGTATGCGGAGCGTGTTGGTGTACTTTCCTGTGGTCGGAAGGGTCGTGAGGCTGTTTGTGACTGTCTCCGACGTACGACGGTTTGCTACCTTTTGCTACCTTTTGCTACCTTTTGCTACCTTTTGCTACCTTTTGCGACTGTGTCTGACGCATGCGTTGGTACGTGTCGACGATGCGTGTGGTGTTGGTGGCAGGTTGTGACGTGTATGCGGAGCGTGTTGGTGTACTTTCCTGTGGTCGGAAGGGTCGTGAGGCTGTTTCTGACTGTCTCCGACGCGACGGTTTGCTACCTTTTGCTACCTTTTGCTACCTTTTGCTACCTTTTGCGACTGTGTCTGACGCATGCGTTGGTACGTGTCGACGATGCGTGTGGTGTTGGTGGCAGGTTGTGACGTGTATGCGGAGCGTGTTGGTGTACTTTCCTGTGGTCGGAAGGGTCGTGAGGCTGTTTCTGACTGTCTCCGACGTCGACGACGGTTTGCTACCTTTTGCTACCTTTTGCTACCTTTTGCTACCTTTTGCTACCTTTTGCGACTGTGTCTGACGCATGCGTTGGTACGTGTCGACGATGCGTGTGGTGTTGGTGGCAGGTTGTGACGTGTATGCGGAGCGTGTTGGTGTACTTTCCTGTGGTCGGAAGGGTCGTGAGTGTTTGTGACTGTCCGACGTCGACGACGGTTTGCTACCTTTTGCTACCTTTTGCTACCTTTTGCTACCTTTTGCTACCTTTTGCTACCTTTTGCGACTGTCTGACGCATGCGTTGGTACGTGTCGACGATGCGTGTGGTGTTGGTGGCAGGTTGTGACGTGTATGCGGAGCGTGTTGGTGTACTTTCCTGTGGTCGGAAGGGTCGTGAGGCTGTTTCTGACTGTCTCCGACGTCGACGACGGTTTGCTACCTTTTGCTACCTTTTGCTACCTTTTGCTACCTTTTGCTACCTTTTGCTACCTTTTGCGACTGTGTCTGACGCATGCGTTGGTACGTGTCGACGATGCGTGTGGTGTTGGTGGCAGGTTGTGACGTGTATGCGGAGCGTGTTGGTGTACTTTCCTGTGGTCGGAAGGGTCGTGAGTGCTGTTTGTGACTGTCTCCGACGTCGACGACGGTTTGCTACCTTTTGTACCTTTGCTACCTTTTGCTCTTTTGCTACCTTTTGCTACCTTTTGCTACCTTTTGCTACTTTTGCGACTGTGTCTGACGCATGCGTTGGTACGTGTCGACGATGCGTGTGGTGTTGGTGGCAGGTTGTGACGTGTATGCGGAGCGTGTTGGTGTACTTTCCTGTGGTCGGAAGGGTCGTGAGGCTGTTTGTGACTGTCTCCGACGTCGACGACGGTTTGCTACCTTTTGCTACCTTTTGCTACCTTTTGCTACCTTTTGCTACCTTTTGCTACCTTTTGCGACTGTGTCTGACGCATGCGTTGGTACGTGTCGACGATGCGTGTGGTGTTGGTGGCAGGTTGTGACGTGTATGCGGAGCGTGTTGGTGTACTTTCCTGTGGTCGGAAGGGTCGTGACGGCTGTTTGTGACTGTCTCCGACGTCGACGACGGTTAGCTACCTTTTGCTACCTTTTGCTACCTTTTGCTACCTTTGCTACCTTTTGCTACCTTTTGCGACTGTGTCTGACGCATGCGTTGGTACGTGTCGACGATGCGTGTGGTGTTGGTGGCAGGTTGTGACGTGTATGCGGAGCGTGTTGGTGTACTTTCCTGTGGTCGGAAGGGTCGTGGAGGCTGTTTGTCTGTTCCGACGTCGACGACGGTTTGCTACCTTTTGCTACCTTTTGCTACCTTTTGCTACCTTTTGCTACCTTTTGCTACCTTTTGCGACTGTGTCTGACGCATGCGTTGGTACGTGTCGACGATGCGTGTGGTGTTGGTGGCAGGTTGTGACGTGTATGCGGAGCGTGTTGGTGTACTTTCCTGTGGTCGGAAGGGTCGTTGGCTGTTTTTGACTGTCTGACGTCTTACGACGGTTTGCTACCTTTTGCTACCTTTTGCTACCTTTTGCTACCTTTTGCTACCTTTTGCTACCTTTTGCACTGTGTCTGACGCATGCGTTGGTACGTGTCGACGATGCGTGTGGTGTTGGTGGCAGGTTGTGACGTGTATGCGGAGCGTGTTGGTGTACTTTCCTGTGGTCGGAAGGGTCGTGAGGCTGTTTGTGATGTCTCCGACGTCTTACGACGGTTTGCTACCTTTTGCTACCTTTTGCTACCTTTTGCTACCTTTTGCTACCTTTTGCTACCTTTTGCGACTGTCTGACGCATGCGTTGGTACGTGTCGACGATGGTGTGGTGTTGGTGGCAGGTTGTGACGTGTATGCGGAGCGTGTTGGTGTACTTTCCTGTGGTCGGAAGGGTCGTGAGTGCTGTTTCTGACTGTCTCGACGTCGACGACGGTTACCTTTTGCTACCTTTTGC
Organism: Pythium insidiosum; assembly: GCA_022836835.1. Lineage (NCBI taxonomy): Eukaryota > Oomycota > Peronosporomycetes > Pythiales > Pythiaceae > Pythium > Pythium insidiosum. Next base: position 25,107 of record JAKVDI010000216.1, read on the forward strand.
TACCTTTTGCTACCTTTTGCTACCTTTTGCTACTTTTGCTTTTGCTACCTTTTGCTACCTTTTGCTACTTTTGCGACTGTGTCTGACGCATGCGTTGGTACGTGTCGACGATGCGTGTGGTGTTGGTGGCAGGTTGTGACGTGTATGCGGAGCGTGTTGGTGTACTTTCCTGTGGTCGGAAGGGTCGTGAGGCTGTTTCTGACTGTCTCCGACGTCTTACGACGGTTTGCTACCTTTTGCTACCTTTTGCTACCTTTTGCTACCTTTTGCTACCTTTTGCTACCTTTTGCGACTGTGTGACGCATGCGTTGGTACGTGTCGACGATGCGTGTGGTGTTGGTGGCAGGTTGTGACGTGTATGCGGAGCGTGTTGGTGTACTTTCCTGTGGTCGGAAGGGTCGTGAGGCTGTTTGTGACTGTCTCCGACGTCTTACGACGGTTTGCTACCTTTTGCTACCTTTTGCTACCTTTTGCTACCTTTTGCTACCTTTTGCTACCTTTTGCGACTGTGCTGACGCATGCGTTGGTACGTGTCGACGATGCGTGTGGTGTTGGTGGCAGGTTGTGACGTGTATGCGGAGCGTGTTGGTGTACTTTCCTGTGGTCGGAAGGGTCGTGAGGCTGTTTGTGACTGTCTCCGACGTCGACGACGGTTTGCTACCTTTTGCTACCTTTTGCTACCTTTTGCTACCTTTTGCTACCTTTTGCGACTGTGCATCTGACGCATGCGTTGGTACGTGTCGACGATGCGTGTGGTGTTGGTGGCAGGTTGTGACGTGTATGCGGGGAGCGTGTTGGTGTACTTTCCTGTGGTCGGAAGGGTCGTGTGGCTGTTTCTGACTGTCTCCGACGTCTTACGACGGTTTGCTACCTTTTGCTACCTTTTGCTACTACCTTTTGCTACCTTTTGCTACCTTTTGCGACTGTGACGCATGCGTTGGTACGTGTCGACGATGCGTGTGGTGTTGGTGGCAGGTTGTGACGTGTATGCGGAGCGTGTTGGTGTACTTTCCTGTGGTCGGAAGGGTCGTGAGGCTGTTTGTGACTGTCCCGACGTCGACGACGGTTTGCTACCTTTTGCTACCTTTTGCTACCTTTTGCTACCTTTTGCTACCTTTTGCGACTGTGTCTGACGCATGCGTTGGTACGTGTCGACGATGCGTGTGGTGTTGGTGGCAGGTTGTGACGTGTATGCGGAGCGTGTTGGTGTACTTTCCTGTGGTCGGAAGGGTCGTGAGGCTGTTTGTGCTGTTCCGACGTCTTACGACGGTTGCTACCTTTTGCTACCTTTTGCTACCTTTTGCTACCTTTTGCTACCTTTTGCTACCTTTTGCGTGTGCTGACGCATGCGTTGGTACGTGTCGACGATGCGTGTGGTGTTGGTGGCAGGTTGTGACGTGTATGCGGAGCGTGTTGGTGTACTTTCCTGTGGTCGGAAGGGTCGTGAGGCTGTTTCTGACTGTCTCCGACGTCTTACGACGGTTTGCTACCTTTTGCTACCTTTTGCTACTTTTGCTACTTTTGCTACCTTTTGCTACCTTTTGCTTGCTCTTTTGCGACTGTGTGACGCATGCGTTGGTACGTGTCGACGATGCGTGTGGTGTTGGTGGCAGGTTGTGACGTGTATGCGGGGCGTGTTGGTGTACTTTCCTGTGGTCGGAAGGGTCGTGACGGCTGTTTGTGGCTGTTTCCGACGTCGACGACGGTTTGCTACCTTTTGCTACCTTTTGCTACCTTTTGCTACCTTTTGCTACCTTTTGCGACTGTGTCTGACGCATGCGTTGGTACGTGTCGACGATGCGTGTGGTGTTGGGGCAGGTTGTGGACGTGTATGCGGAGCGTGTTGGTGTACTTTCCTGTGGTCGGAAGGGTCGTGAGTGCTGTTTGTGACTGTCGTCTTACGACGGTTTGCTACCTGACTTGCTACCTTTTGCTACCTTTTGCTACCTTTTGCTACCTTTTGCTACCTTTTGCTACCTTTTGCGACTGTGTCTGACGCATGCGTTGGTACGTGTCGACGATGCGTGTGGTGTTGGTGGCAGGTTGTGACGTGTATGCGGGGCGTGTTGGTGTACTTTCCTGTGGTCGGAAGGGTCGTGACGGCTGTTTGTGGCTGTTTCCGACGTCTTACGACGGTTTGCTACCTTTTGCTACCTTTTGCTACCTTTTGCTACCTTTTGCTACCTTTTGCTACCTTTTGCTACCTTTTGCTACCTTTTGCGACTGTGTCTGACGCATGCGTTGGTACGTGTCGACGATGCGTGTGGTGTTGGTGGCAGGTTGTGACGTGTATGCGAGCGTGTTGGTGTACTTTCCTGTGGTCGGAAGGTCGTGAGGCTGTTTGTGGCTGTCCGACGTCTTACGACGGTTTGCTACCTTTTGCTACCTTTGCTACCTTTTGCTACCTTTTGCTACCTTTTGCTACCTTTTGCTACCTTTTGCTACCTTTTGCGACTTGTCTGACGCATGCGTTGGTACGTGTCGACGATGCGTGTGGTGTTGGTGCAGGTTGTGACGTGTATGCGAGCGTGTTGGTGTACTTTCCTGTGGTCGGAAGGTAGTGAGGCTGTTTGTGGATGTCTCCGACGTCTTACGACGGTTGCTACCTTTTGCTACCTTTGCTACCTTTTGCTACCTTTTGCTACCTTTGCTACCTTTTGCTACCTTTTGCGACTGTGTCTGACGCATGCGTTGGTACGTGTCGACGATGAGTGTGGTGTTGGTGGCAGGTTGTGACGTGTATGCGGAGCGTGTTGGTGTACTTTCCTGTGGTCGGAAGGTCGTGACGGCTGTTTTGTGGCTGTCCGACGTCTTACGACGGTTTGCTACCTTTTGCTACCTTTTGCTACCTTTTGCTACCTTTTGCTACCTTTTGCTACCTTTTGCTACCTTTTGCGACTGTGTTGACGCATGCGTTGGTACGTGTCGACGATGCGTGTGGTGTTGGTGCAGGTTGTGACGTGTATGCGGAGCGTGTTGGTGTACTTTCCTGTGGTCGGAAGGGTAGTCGTGACGGCTGTTTGTGGCTGTCCGAGTCTTACGACGGTTTGTACCTTTTGCTACTTTGCTACCTTTTGCTACTTTTGCTACCTTTTGCTACCTTTTGCTACCTTTTGCGACTGTGTCTGACGCATGCGTGGTACGTGTCGACGATGCGTGTGGTGTTGGTGGCAGGTTGTGACGTGTATGCCGAGCGTGTTGGTGTACTTTCCTGTGGTCGGAAGGGTCGTGACGGCTGTTTGTGGCTCCGACGTCGACGACGGTTTGCTACCTTTTGCTGTACCTTTTGCTACCTTTTGCTACCTTTTGCTACCTTTTGCTACCTTTTGCTACCTTTGCGACTGGTCTGACGCATGCGTGGTACGTGTCGACGATGCGTGTGGTGGGTGGTGCAGGTTGTGACGTGTATGCCGAGCGTGTTGGTGTACTTTCCTGTGGTCGGAAGGGTCGTGAGGCTGTTTCTGTTTCCGACGTCTTACGACGGTTTGCTACCTTTTGCTACCTTTTGCTACCTTTTGCTACCTTTTGCTACTTTTGCTACCTTTTGCTACCTTTGTTTTGGACATGTGTCTGACGCATGCGTTGGTACGTGTCGACGATGCGTGTGGTGTTGTGGCAGGTTGTGACGTGTATGAGCGTGTTGGTGTACTTTCCTGTGGTCGGAAGGGTCGTGAGGCTGTTTTGTGGTCTCCGACGTCGACGACGGTTTGCTACTTTTGCTACCTTTGCTACCTTTTGCTACTTTTGCTACCTTTTGCTACCTTTTGCTACCTTTTGCGACTGTGTCTGACGCATGCGTGGTACGGTCGACGATGCGTGTGGTGTTGGCGGAGGTTGTGACGTGTATGCGGAGCGGTTGGTGTACTTTCCTGTGGTCGGAAGGGTCGTGTGCTGTTTGTGGCTGTCCGACGTCGCGACGGTTTGTACCTTTGCTACCTTTTGCTACCTTTTGCTACCTTTTGCTACCTTTTGCTACTTTTGCTACCTTTTGCTACCTTTTGCGACTGTGTCTGACGCATGCGTTGGTAGTGTCGACGATGCGTGTGGTGTTGGTGGCAGGTTGTGACGTGTATGCGAGCGTGTTGGTGTACTTTCTGTGGTCGGAAGGGTCGTGAGTGCTGGTTTTGCTGTTTCTGGACGTTTCTGACGTCTTACGACGGTTTGCTACCTTTTGCTACCTTTTGCTACCTTTTGCTACCTTTTGCTACCTTTTGCTACCTTTTGCGACTGTGTCTGTCGCATGCGTTGATACGTGTCGACGATGCGTGTGGTGTCGGTGGCAGGTTGTGACGTGTATGCCGAGCGTGTTGGTGTACTTTCTTGTGGTCGGAAGGGTTGTGCGGGCTGTTTCGGACTGTTTCTGACGTCTTACGACGGTTTGCTACCTTTTGCTACCTTTTGCTACCTTTT
>JAKVDI010000217.1:0-29492 GCA_022836835.1 Pythium insidiosum
TGGTAGCAAAGGTAGCAAAAGGTAGCAAAAGGTAGCAAACCGTCGTAAGACGTCCGAGACAGTCAGAAACAGCACGCACAACCCGTCCGACCACAGGAAAGTACACCAACACGCTCCGCATACACGTCACAACCTGCCACCAACACACACGCATCGTCGACACGTACCAACGCATGCATCAGACACAGTCGCAAAAGGTAGCAAAAGGTAGCAAAAGGTAGCAAAGGTAGCAAAAGGTAGCAAAGGTAGCAAACCGTCGTAAGACGTCCGGAGACAGTCAAAACAGCACGCACAACCGTCCGACCACAGGAAAGTACACCAACACGCTCCGCATACACGTCACAACCTGCCACCAACACCACACGCATCGTCGACACGTACCAACGCATGTCAGACACAGTCGCAAAAGGTAGCAAAAGGTAGCAAAAGGTAGCAAACCGTCGTAAGACGTCCGGAGACAGTCAAACAGCACACAACCGTCCGACCACAGGAAAGTACACCAACACGCTCCGCATACACGTCACAACCTGCCACCAACACACACGCATCGTCGACACGTACCAACGCATGCATCAGACACAGTCGAAAGGTAGCAAAAGGTAGCAAAAGGTAGCAAAAGGTAGCAAAAGGTAGCAAAAGGTAGCAAAAGGTAGCAAACCGTCGTAAGACGTCCGAGACAGTCAGAAACAGCCGCACCAACCCTTCCGACCACAGGAAAGTACACCAACACGCTCCGCATACACGTCACAACCTGCCACCAACACACACACGCATCGTCGACACGTACCAACGCATGCGTCAGACACAGTCGCAAAAGGTAGCAAAAGGTAGCAAAAGGTAGCAAAGGTAGCAAAAGGTAGCAAAAGGTAGCAAAGGTAGCAAAAGGTAGCAAACCGTCGTAAGACGTCGAGACAGTCAGAAACAGCCGCACAACCTTCCGACCACAGGAAAGTACACCAACACGCTCCGCATACACGTCACAACTGCCACCACACCACACGCATCGTCGACACGTACCAACGCATGCATCAGACACAGTCGCAAAAGGTAGCAAAAGGTAGCAAAAGGTAGCAAAAGGTAGCAAAAGGTAGCAAAAGGTAGCAAACCGTCGTAAGACGTCCGAGACAGTCAGAAACAGCCCGCACAACCCTTCCGACCACAGGAAAGTACACCAACACGCTCCGCATACACGTCACAACCTGCCACCGACACCACACGCATCGTCGACACGTATCAACGCATGCGACAGACACAGTCGCAAAAGGTAGCAAAAGGTAGCAAAAGGTAGCAAAAGGTAGCAAAAGGTAGCAAACCGTCGTAAGACGTCCGAGACAGTCCGAAACAGCCCGCACAACCCTTCCGACCACAAGAAAGTACACCAACACGCTCGGCATACACGTCACAACCTGCCACCGACACCACACGCATCGTCGACACGTACCAACGCATGCGTCAGACACAGTCGCAAAAGGTAGCAAAAGGTAGCAAAAGGTAGCAAAAGGTAGCAAAAGGTAGCAAACCGTCGTAAGACGTCCGAGACAGTCCGAAACAGCCCGCACAACCCTTCCGACCACAGGAAAGTACACCAACACGCTCCGCATACACGTCACAACCTGCCACCAACACCACACGCATCGTCGACACGTACCAACGCATGCGTCAGACACAGTCGCAAAAGGTAGCAAAAGGTAGCAAAAGGTAGCAAAAGGTAGCAAAAGGTAGCAAAAGGTAGCAAACCGTCGTAAGACGTCGTAAGACAGTCCGAAACAGCCCGCACAACCCTTCCGACCACAGGAAAGTACACCAACACGCTCCGCATACACGTCACAACCTGCCACCGACACCACACGCATCGTCGACACGTATCAACGCATGCGACAGACACAGTCGCAAAAGGTAGCAAAAGGTAGCAAAAGGTAGCAAAAGGTAGCAAAAGGTAGCAAACCGTCGTAAGACGTCCGAGACAGTCCGAAACAGCCCGCACAACCCTTCCGACCACAAGAAAGTACACCAACACGCTCGGCATACACGTCACAACCTGCCACCGACACCACACGCATCGTCGACACGTATCAACGCATGCGACAGACACAGTCGCAAAAGGTAGCAAAAGGTAGCAAAAGGTAGCAAAAGGTAGCAAAGGTAGCAAAAGGTAGCAAAAGGGTAGCAAAGGTAGCAAAGGTAGCAAACCGTCGTAAGACGTCGAGACAGTCAGAAACAGCGCACAACCTTCCGACCACAGGAAAGTACACCAACACGCTCCGCATACACGTCACAACCTGCCACCAACACCACACGCATCGTCGACACGTACCAACGCATGCATCAGACACAGTCGCAGGTAGCAAAAGGTAGCAAAAGGTAGCAAAAGGTAGCAAAAGGTAGCAAAGGTAGCAAATAGAAAGGTAGCAAAAGGTAGCAAAGGTAGCAAACCGTCGTAAGACGTCGAGACAGTCAGAAACAGCACGCACAACCCGTCCGACCACAGGAAAGTACACCAACACGCTCCGCATACACGTCACAACCTGCCACCAACACCACACGCATCGTCGACACGTACAACGCATGCATCAGACACAGTCGCAAAAGGTAGCAAAGGTAGCAAAAGGTAGCAAAGTAGCATAGGTAGCAAAAGGTAGCAAAGGTAGCAAAAGGTAGCAAAGGTAGCAAACCGTCGTAAGACGTCGAGACAGTCAGAAACAGCACGCACAACGTCCGACCACAGGAAAGTACACCAACACGCTCCGCATACACGTCACTCCACCAACAACACGCATCGTCGACACGTACCAACGCATGCATCAGACACAGTCGCAAAAGGTAGCAAAAGGTAGCAAAAGGTAGCAAAGGTAGCTAGCAAAGGTAGCAAAAGGTAGCAAACCGTCGTAAGACGTCCGAGACAGTCAGAAACAGCACGCCACAACACCTTCCGACCACAGGAAAGTACACCAACACGCTCCGCATACACGTCACAACCTGCCACCAACACCACACGCATCGTCGACACGTACCAACGCATGCATGACACAGTCGCAAAAGGTAGCAAAAGGTAGCAAAGGTAGCAAAAGGTAGCAAAAGGTAGCAAAGGTAGCAAACCGTCGTAAGACGTCCGAGACAGTCAGAAACAGCACGCACAACCCTTCGACCACAGGAAAGTACACCAACACGCTCCGCATACACGTCACAACCTGCACACCAACACACACGCATCGTCGACACGTACCACGCATGCTCAGACACAGTCGCAAAAGGTAGCAATAAGGTAGCAAAAGGTAGCAAAGGCAAGGTAGCAAAAGGTAGCAAAGGTAGCAAAAGGTAGCAAAAGGTAGCAAACCGTCGTAAGACGTCGAGACAGTCAGAACAGCACGCACAACCCTTCGACCACAGGAAAGTACACCAACACGCTCCGCATACACGTGCAACCTGCCACCAACACCACACGCATCGTCGACACGTACCAACGCATGCATCAGACACAGTCGCAAAAGGTAGCAAAAGTAGCAAAAGTAGCAAAGGTAGCAAAAGGTAGCAAATGGTAGCAAATGGTAGCAAAATGGTAGCAAAAGGTAGCAAACCGTCGTCGTAAGACGTCCGAGACAGTCAGAAACAGCACGCACGACCCGTCCGACCACAGGAAAGTACACCAACACGCTCCGCATACACGTCGCAACCTGCCACCAACACACACGCATCGTCGACACGTACCAACGCATGCATCAGACACAGTCGCAAAAGGTAGCAAAGAGGTAGCAAAAGGTAGCAAATGGTAGCAAAGGTAGCAAAGGTAGCAAAAGGTAGCAAACCGTCGTAAGACGTCCGAGACAGTCAGAAACAGCACGCACAACCCGTCCGACCACAGGAAAGTACACCAACACGCTCCGCATACACGTCGCAACCTGCCACCAACAACACGCATAGTCGACAGTACAACGCATGCGTCAGACACAGTGCAAAATAGCAAAAGGTAGCAAAAGGTAGCAAAAGGTAGCAAAAGGTAGCAAAATGGTAGCAAATGGTAGCAAATGGTAGCAAAATGGTAGCAAAAGGTAGCAAACCGTCGTAAGACGTCCGAGACAGTCAGAAACAGCACGACAACCGTCCGACCACAGGAAAGTACACCAACACGCTCCGCATACACGTGCAACCTGCCACCAACACTACACGCATCGTCGACGTACCACGCATGCATCAGACAGTCGCAAAGGGTAGCAAAAGGTAGAAAAGGTAGCAAAGGTAGCAAATGGTAGCAAATGGTAGCAAATGGTAGCAAATGGTAGCAAAATGGTAGCAAACCGTCGTAAGACGTCCGAGACAGTCAGAAACAGCACGCACAACCCGTCCGACCACAGGAAAGTACACCAACACGCTCCGCATACACGTTGCAACCTGCCACCAAACACTACACGCATCGTCGAGTACCAACGCATGCATCAGACACAGTCGCAAAGGTAGCAAAAGGTAGCAAAGGTAGCAAAAGGTAGCAAAGGTAGCAAATGGTAGCAAATGGTAGCAAATGGTAGCAAAGGTAGCAAACCGTCGTAAGACGTCCGAGACAGTCAGAAACAGCACGCACAACCCGTCCGACCACAGGAAAGTACACCAACACGCTCCGCATACACGTCGCAACCTGCCACCAACACTACACGCATCGTCGACACGTACCAACGCATGCATCAGACAGTCGCAAAAGGTAGCAAAAGGTAGCAAAAGGTAGCAAAGGTAGCAAATGGTAGCAAATGGTAGCAAATGGTAGCAAATGGTAGCAAAAGGTAGCAAACCGTCGTAAGACGTCCGAGACAGTCAGAAACAGCACGCACAACCCGTCCGACCACAGGAAAGTACACCAACACGCTCCGCATACACGTTGCAACCTGCCACCAACACTACACGCATCGTCGACGTACCAACGCATGCATCAGACACAGTCGCAAAGGTAGCAAGGTAGCAAAGGTAGCAAAAGGTAGCAAATGGTAGCAAATGGTAGCAAATGGTAGCAAAATGGTAGCAAATGGTAGCAAAAGGTAGCAAACCGTCGTAAGACGTCCGAGACAGTCAGAAACAGCACGCACAACCGTCCGACCACAGGAAAGTACACCAACACGCTCCGCATACACGTCGCAACCTGCCACCAACACTACACGCATCGTCGACACGTACCAACGCATGCATCAGACACAGTCGCAAAAGGTAGCAAAAGGTAGCAAAAGGTAGCAAATGGTAGCAAATGGTAGCAAATGGTAGCAAATGGTAGCAAACCGTCGTAAGACGTCCGAGACAGTCAGAAACAGCACGCACAACCCGTCCGACACCACAGGAAAGTACACCAACACGCTCCGCATACACGTCGCAACTGCCACCAACACTACACGCATCGTCGACACGTACCAACGCATGCATCAGACACAGTCGCAAAAGGTAGCAAAAGGTAGCAAAAGGTAGCAAAGGTAGCAAATGGTAGCAAATGGTAGCAAATGGTAGCAAATGGTAGCAAAAGGTAGCAAACCGTCGTAAGACGTCCGAGACAGTCAGAAACAGCACGCACAACCCGTCCGACCACAGGAAAGTACACCAACACGCTCCGCATACACGTCGCAACCTGCCACCAACACTACACGCATCGTCGACACGTACCAACGCATGCATCAGACACAGTCGCAAAAGGTAGCAAAAGGTAGCAAAGCAAATGGTAGCAAATGGTAGCAAAAGGTAGCAAATGGTAGCAAATGGTAGCAAAGGTAGCAAACCGTCGTAAGACGTCCGAGACAGTCAGAAACAGCACGCACAACCCGTCCGACCACAGGAAAGTACACCAACACGCTCCGCATACACGTCGCACCTGCCACCAACACTACACGCATCGTCGACACGTACCAACGCATGCATCAGACACAGTCGCAAAAGGTAGCAAAAGGTAGCAAAAGGTAGCAAATGGTAGCAAATGGTAGCAAAGGTAGCAAACCGTCGTAAGACGTCCGAGACAGTCAGAAACAGCACGCACAACCCGTTCCGACCACAGGAAAGTACACCAACACGCTCCGCATACACGTCGCAAACTGCCACCAACACACACACGCATCGTCGACACGTACCAACGCATGCATCAGACACAGTCGCAAAAGGTAGCAAAAGGTAGCAAAAGGTAGCAAATGGTAGCAAATGGTAGCAAATGATAGCAAACCGTCGTAAGACGTCCGAGACAGTCAGAAACAGCACGCACAACCCGTCCGACCACAGGAAAGTACACCAACACGCTCCGCATACACGTCGCACACTGCCACCAACACTACACGCATCGTCGACACGTACCAACGCATGCATCAGACACAGTCGCAAAAGGTAGCAAAAGGTAGCAAAAGGTAGCAAATGGTAGCAAAGGTAGCAAAAGGTAGCAAATGGTAGCAAATAGAAGGTAGCAAACCGTCGTAAGACGTCCGAGACAGTCAGAAACAGCACGCACAACCCGTCCGACCACAGGAAAGTACACCAACACGCTCCGCATACACGTCGCCAAACTGCCACCAACACCACACGCATCGTCGACACGTACCAACGCATGCATCAGACACAGTCGCAAAAGTAGCAAAAGGTAGCAAAAGGTAGCAAATGGTAGCAAATGGTTAGCAAATGTAGCAAACCGTCGTAAGACGTCCGAGACAGTCAGAAACAGCACGCACAACCGTCCGACCACAGGAAAGTACACCAACACGCTCCGCATACACGTCGCAACTGCCACCAACACCACACGCATCGTCGACACGTACCAACGCATGCATCAGACACAGTCGCAAAAGGTAGCAAAAGGTAGCAAAAGGTAGCAAATGGTAGCAAATGGTAGCAAATGATAGCAAACCGTCGTAAGACGTCCGAGACAGTCAGAAACAGCACGCACAACCCGTCCGACCACAGGAAAGTACACCAACACGCTCCGCATACACGTCGCCACCTGCCACCAACACTACACGCATCGTCGACACGTACCAACGCATGCATCAGACACAGTCGCAAAAGGTAGCAAAAGGTAGCAAAAGGTAGCAAATGGTAGCAAATGGTAGCAAATGGTAGCAAATGGTAGCAAATGGTAGCAAACCGTCGTAAGACGTCCGAGACAGTCAGAAACAGCACGCACAACCCGTCCGACCACAGGAAAGTACACCAACACGCTCCGCATACACGTCGCCACCTGCCACCAACACTACACGCATCGTCGACACGTACCAACGCATGCATCAGACACAGTCGCAAAAGGTAGCAAAAGGTAGCAAATGGTAGCAAATGGTAGCAAATGGTAGCAAATGGTAGCAAATGGTAGCAAATGGTAGCAAACCGTCGTAAGACGTCCGAGACAGTCAGAAACAGCACGCACAACCCGTCCGACCACAGGAAAGTACACCAACACGCTCCGCATACACGTCGCCACCTGCCACCAACACTACACGCATCGTCGACACGTACCAACGCATGCATCAGACACAGTCGCAAAAGGTAGCAAAAGGTAGCAAATGGTAGCAAAAGGTAGCAAATGGTAGCAAAATGGTAGCAAAGGTAGCAAACCGTCGTAAGACGTCCGAGACAGTCAGAAACAGCACGCACAACCGTCCGACCACAGGAAAGTACACCAACACGCTCCGCATACACGTCGCAACCTGCCACCAACACTACACGCATCGTCGACACGTACCAACGCATGCATCAGACACAGTCGCAAAAGGTAGCAAAAGGTAGCAAAAGGTAGCAAAAGGTAGCAAAAGGTAGCAAAATGGTAGCAAATGGTAGCAAACCGTCGTAAGACGTCGAGACAGTCAGAAACAGCACGCACAACCCGTCCGACCACAGGAAAGTACACCAACACGCTCCGCATACACGTCGCACCTGCCACCAACACTACACGCATCGTCGACACGTACCAACGCATGCATCAGACACAGCAAAAGGTAGCAAAAGGTAGCAAAAGGTAGCAAATGGTAGCAAATGGTAGCAAATGGTAGCAAAGGGTAGCAAACCGTCGTAAGACGTCCGAGACAGTCAGAAACAGCACGCACAACCGTCCGACCACAGGAAAGTACACCAACACGCTCCGCATACACGTGCAACCTGCCAACACTACACGCATCGTCGACACGTACCAACGCATGCATCAGACACAGTCGCAAAGGGTAGCAAAAGGTAGCAAAAGGTAGCAAATGGTAGCAAATGGTAGCAAATGGTAGCAAATGGTAGCAAAAGGTAGCAAACCGTCGTAAGACGTCCGAGACAGTCAGAAACAGCACGCACAACCCGTCCGACCACAGGAAAGTACACCAACACGCTCCGCATACACGTCGCAACCTGCCACCAACACTACACGCATCGTCGACACGTACCAACGCATGCATCAGACACAGTCGCAAAAGGTAGCAAAAGTAGCAAAAGGTAGCAAAGGTAGCAAAAGGTAGCATGGTAGCAAATGGTAGCAAATGGTAGCAAATGGTAGCAAATGGTAGCAAAGTAGCAAACCGTCGTAAGACGTCCGAGACAGTCAGAAACAGCACGCACAACCCGTCCGACCACAGGAAAGTACACCAACACGCTCCGCATACACGTCGCAACCTGCCACCAACACCACACGCATCGTCGACACGTACCAACGCATGCATCAGACACAGTCGCAAAAGGTAGCAAAAGGTAGCAAATGGTAGCAAAAGGTAGCAAATGGTAGCAAATGGTAGCAAAAGGTAGCAAACCGTCGTAAGACGTCCGAGACAGTCAGAAACAGCACGCACAACCCGTCCGACCACAGGAAAGTACACCAACACGCTCCGCATACACGTCGCCACCTGCCACCAACACTACACGCATCGTCGACACGTACCAACGCATGCATCAGACACAGTCGCAAAAGGTAGCAAAAGGTAGCAAAAGGTAGCAAAAGGTAGCAAATGGTAGCAAATGGTAGCAAAAGGTAGCAAATGGTAGCAAATGGTAGCAAAAGGTAGCAAACCGTCGTAAGACGTCCGAGACAGTCAGAAACAGCACGCACAACCCGTCCGACCACAGGAAAGTACACCAACACGCTCCGCATACACGTCGCAACTTGCCACCAACACTACACGCATCGTCGACACGTACCAACGCATGCATCAGACACAGTCGCAAAAGGTAGCAAAAGGTAGCAAAAGGTAGCAAATGGTAGCAAATGGTAGCAAATGGTAGCAAATGGTAGCAAATGGTAGCAAACCGTCGTAAGACGTCCGAGACAGTCAGAAACAGCACGCACAACCCGTCCGACCACAGGAAAGTACACCAACACGCTCCGCATACACGTCGCAACTTGCCACCAACACTACACGCATCGTCGACACGTACCAACGCATGCATCAGACACAGTCGCAAAAGGTAGCAAAAGGTAGCAAAAGGTAGCAAATGGTAGCAAATGGTAGCAAATGATAGCAAACCGTCGTAAGACGTCCGAGACAGTCAGAAACAGCACGCACAACCCGTCCGACCACAGGAAAGTACACCAACACGCTCCGCATACACGTCGCAACCTGCCACCAACACTACACGCATCGTCGACACGTACCAACGCATGCATCAGACACAGTCGCAAAAGGTAGCAAAAGGTAGCAAAAGGTAGCAAATGGTAGCAAATGGTAGCAAAAGGTAGCAAACCGTCGTAAGACGTCCGAGACAGTCAGAAACAGCACGCACAACCCGTCCGACCACAGGAAAGTACACCAACACGCTCCGCATACACGTCGCACCTGCCACCAACACTACACGCATCGTCGACACGTACCAACGCATGCATCAGACACAGTCGCAAAAGGTAGCAAAAGGTAGCAAAAGGTAGCAAATGGTAGCAAATGGTAGCAAATGGTAGCAAAAGGTAGCAAACCGTCGTAAGACGTCCGAGACAGTCAGAAACAGCACGCACAACCCGTCCGACCACAGGAAAGTACACCAACACGCTCCGCATACACGTCGCACCTGCCACCAACACTACACGCATCGTCGACACGTACCAACGCATGCATCAGACACAGTCGCAAAAGGTAGCAAAGGTAGGTAGCAAAAGGTAGCAAAAGGTAGCAAATGGTAGCAAATGGTAGCAAATGGTAGCAAATGGTAGCAAAGGTAGCAAACCGTCGTAAGACGTCCGAGACAGTCAGAAACAGCACGCACAACCCGTCCGACCACAGGAAAGTACACCAACACGCTCCGCATACACGTGCAACCTGCCACCAACACCACACGCATCGTCGACACGTACCAACGCATGCATCAGACACAGTCGCAAAAGGTAGCAAAAGGTAGCAAAAGGTAGCAAATGGTAGCAAATGGTAGCAAATGGTAGCAAAAGGTAGCAAACCGTCGTAAGACGTCCGAGACAGTCAGAAACAGCACGCACAACCCGTCCGACCACAGGAAAGTACACCAACACGCTCCGCATACACGTCGCACCTGCCACCAACACTACACGCATCGTCGACACGTACCAACGCATGCATCAGACACAGTCGCAAAAGGTAGCAAAAGGTAGCAAAAGGTAGCAAAATGGTAGCAAATGGTAGCAAAAGGTAGCAAACCGTCGTAAGACGTCCGAGACAGTCAGAAACAGCACGCACAACCCGTCCGACCACAGGAAAGTACACCAACACGCTCCGCATACACGTCCACCTGCCACCAACACTACACGCATCGTCGACACGTACCAACGCATGCATCAGACACAGTCGCAAAAGGTAGCAAAAGGTAGCAAAGGTAGCAAATGGTAGCAAATGGTAGCAAAAGGTAGCAAACCGTCGTAAGACGTCCGAGACAGTCAGAAACAGCACGCACAACCCGTCCGACCACAGGAAAGTACACCAACACGCTCCGCATACACGTCGCACCTGCCACCAACACTACACGCATCGTCGACACGTACCAACGCATGCATCAGACACAGTCGCAAAAGGTAGCAAAGGTAGCAAAGGTAGCAAAAGGTAGCAAAAGGTAGCAAATGGTAGCAAATGGTAGCAAATGGTAGCAAAAAAGGTAGCAAACCGTCGTAAGACGTCCGAGACAGTCAGAAACAGCACGCACAACCCGTCCGACCACAGGAAAGTACACCAACACGCTCCGCATACACGTTGCAACCTGCCACCAACACACACGCATCGTCGACACGTACCAACGCATGCATCAGACACAGTCGCAAAAGGTAGCAAAAGGTAGCAAAAGGTAGCAAATGGTAGCAAATGGTAGCAAATGGTAGCAAAAGGTAGCAAACCGTCGTAAGACGTCCGAGACAGTCAGAAACAGCACGCACAACCCGTCCGACCACAGGAAAGTACACCAACACGCTCCGCATACACGTCGCAACCTGCCACCAACACTACACGCATCGTCGACACGTACCAACGCATGCATCAGACACAGTCGCAAAAGGTAGCAAAAGGTAGCAAAAGGTAGCAAATGGTAGCAAATGGTAGCAAATGGTAGCAAAAGGTAGCAAACCGTCGTAAGACGTCCGAGACAGTCAGAAACAGCACGCACAACCCGTCCGACCACAGGAAAGTACACCAACACGCTCCGCATACACGTTGCAACCTGCCACCAACACTACACGCATCGTCGACACGTAGCAACGCATGCATCAGACACAGTCGCAAAAGGTAGCAAATGGTAGCAAATGGTAGCAAATGGTAGCAAATGGTAGCAAATGGTAGCAAACCGTCGTAAGACGTCCGAGACAGTCAGAAACAGCACGCACAACCCGTCCGACCACAGGAAAGTACACCAACACGCTCCGCATACACGTCGCAACCTGCCACCAACACTACACGCATCGTCGACACGTACCAACGCATGCATCAGACACAGTCGCAAAAGGTAGCAAAAGGTAGAAGGTAGCAAAAGGTAGCAAAAGGTAGCAAATGGTAGCAAAATGGTAGCAAAAGGTAGCAAACCGTCGTAAGACGTCCGAGACAGTCAGAAACAGCACGCACAACCCGTCCGACCACAGGAAAGTACACCAACACGCTCCGCATACACGTCGCACCTGCCACCAACACTACACGCATCGTCGACACGTACCAACGCATGCATCAGACACAGTCGCAAGGTAGAAAAGGTAGCAAAAGGTAGCAAATGGTAGCAAATGGTAGCAAAAGGTAGCAAATGGTAGCAAATGGTAGAAAAGGTAGCAAACCGTCGTAAGACGTCCGAGACAGTCAGAAACAGCACGCACAACCCGTCCGACCACAGGAAAGTACACCAACACGCTCCGCATACACGTCGCAACCTGCCACCAACACCACACGCATCGTCGACACGTACCAACGCATGCATCAGACACAGTCGCAAAAGGTAGCAAAAGGTAGCAAATGGTAGCAGATGGTAGCAAAGGGTAGAAAACCGTCGTAAGACGTCCGAGACAGTCAGAAACAGCACGCACAACCCGTCCGACCACAGGAAAGTACACCAACACGCTCCGCATACACGTGCAACCTGCCACCAACACTACACGCATCGTCGACACGTACCAACGCATGCATCAGACACAGTCGCAAAAGGTAGCAAAAGGTAGCAAAAGGTAGCAAATGGTAGCAAAATGGTAGCAAATGGTAGCAAATGGTAGCAAAGGTAGCAAACCGTCGTAAGACGTCCGAGACAGTCAGAAACAGCACGCACAACCCGTCCGACCACAGGAAAGTACACCAACACGCTCCGCATACACGTCACAACCTGCCACCAACACTACACGCATCGTCGACACGTACCAACGCATGCATCAGACACAGTCGCAAAAGGTAGCAAAAGGTAGCAAATGGTAGCAAATGGTAGCAAATGGTAGCAAATGGTAGCAAAAGGTAGCAAACCGTCGTAAGACGTCCGAGACAGTCAGAAACAGCACGCACAACCCGTCCGACCACAGGAAAGTACACCAACACGCTCCGCATACACGTCGCAAACTGCCACCAACACCACACACACATCATCGACACGTACCAACGCATGCATCAGACACAGTCGCAAAAGGTAGCAAAAGGTAGCAAAAGGTAGCAAATGGTAGCAAAATGGTAGCAAATGGTAGCAAAAGGTAGCAAACCGTCGTAAGACGTCCGAGACAGTCAGAAACAGCACGCACAACCCGTCCGACCACAGGAAAGTACACCAACACGCTCCGCATACACGTGCAACCTGCCACCAACACTACACGCATCGTCGACACGTACCAACGCATGCATCAGACACAGTCGCAAAAGGTAGCAAAAGGTAGCAAAAGGTAGCAAATGGTAGCAAATGGTAGCAAATGGTAGCAAGTAGCAAAGGTAGCAAACCGTCGTAAGACGTCCGAGACAGTCAGAAACAGCACGCACAACCCGTCCGACCACAGGAAAGTACACCAACACGCTCCGCATACACGTCGCCACCTGCCACCAACACTACACGCATCGTCGACACGTACCAACGCATGCATCAGACACAGTCGCAAAAGGTAGCAAAAGGTAGCAAATGGTAGCAAAGGTAGCAAAGGTAGCAAATGGTAGCAATGGTAGCAAAAGGTAGCAAACCGTCGTAAGACGTCCGAGACAGTCAGAAACAGCACGCACAACCCGTCCGACCACAGGAAAGTACACCAACACGCTCCGCATACACGTCGCAAACTGCCACCAACACCACACACACATCATCGACACGCACCAACGCATGCATCAGACACAGTCGCAAAAGGTAGCAAAAGGTAGCAAAAGGTAGCAAATGGTAGCAAATGGTAGCAAATGGTAGCAAAAGGTAGCAAACCGTCGTAAGACGTCCGAGACAGTCAGAAACAGCACGCACAACCCGTCCGACCACAGGAAAGTACACCAACACGCTCCGCATACACGTTGCAACCTGCCACCAACACTACACGCATCGTCGACGTACCAACGCATGCATCAGACACAGTCGCAAAAGGTAGCAACAGGTAGCAAAAGGTAGCAAATGGTAGCAAATGGTAGCAAATGGTAGCAAATGGTAGCAAATGGTAGCAAACCGTCGTAAGACGTCCGAGACAGTCAGAAACAGCACGCACAACCCGTCCGACCACAGGAAAGTACACCAACACGCTCCGCATACACGTCGCAAACTGCCACCAACACCACACGCATCGTCGACACGTACCAACGCATGCATCAGACACAGTCGCAAAAGGTAGCAAAAGGTAGCAAAAGGTAGCAAAAGGTAGCAAATGGTAGCAAATGGTAGCAAATGGTAGCAAATGGTAGCAAACCGTCGTAAGACGTCCGAGACAGTCAGAAACAGCACGCACAACCCGTCCGACCACAGGAAAGTACACCAACACGCTCCGCATACACGTCACAACCTGCCACCAACACTACACGCATCGTCGACACGTACCAACGCATGCATCAGACACAGTCGCAAAAGGTAGCAAAAGGTAGCAAATGGTAGCAAATGGTAGCAAAAGGTAGCAAATGGTAGCAAAAGGTAGCAAACCGTCGTAAGACGTCCGAGACAGTCAGAAACAGCACGCACAACCCGTCCGACCACAGGAAAGTACACCAACACGCTCCGCATACACGTCGCCACCTGCCACCAACACTACACGCATCGTCGACGTACCAACGCATGCATCAGACACAGTCGCAAAAGGTAGCAACAGGTAGCAAAAGGTAGCAAATGGTAGCAAATGGTAGCAAATGGTAGCAAATGGTAGCAAATGGTAGCAAACCGTCGTAAGACGTCCGAGACAGTCAGAAACAGCACGCACAACCCGTCCGACCACAGGAAAGTACACCAACACGCTCCGCATACACGTCGCAAACTGCCACCAACACCACACGCATCGTCGACACGTACCAACGCATGCATCAGACACAGTCGCAAAAGGTAGCAAAAGGTAGCAAAAGGTAGCAAAAGGTAGCAAATGGTAGCAAATGGTAGCAAATGGTAGCAAATGGTAGCAAACCGTCGTAAGACGTCCGAGACAGTCAGAAACAGCACGCACAAACCCGTCCGACCACAGGAAAGTACACAACGCTCCGCATACACGTCACAACCTGCCACCAACACTACACGCATCGTCGACACGTACCAACGCATGCATCAGACACAGTCGCAAAAGGTAGCAAAAAGGTAGCAAATGGTAGCAAAATGGTAGCAAAAGGTAGCAAATGGTAGCAAAAGGTAGCAAACCGTCGTAAGACGTCCGAGACAGTCAGAAACAGCACGCACAACCCGTCCGACCACAGGAAAGTACACCAACACGCTCCGCATACACGTCGCCACCTTCCACCAACACTACACGCATCGTCGACACGTACCAACGCATGCATCAGACACAGTCGCAAAAGGTAGCAAAAGGTAGCAAAAGGTAGCAAAAGGTAGCAAAAGGTAGCAAATGGTAGCAAATGGTAGCAAAAGGTAGCAAACCGTCGTAAGACGTCCGAGACAGTCAGAAACAGCACGCACAACCCGTCCGACCACAGGAAAGTACACCAACACGCTCCGCATACACGTCGCAAACCTGCCACCAACACCACACGCATCGTCGACACGTACCAACGCATGCATCAGACACAGTCGCAAAAGGTAGCAAATGGTAGCAAAAGGTAGCAAATGGTAGCAAATGGTAGCAAAAGGTAGCAAACCGTCGTAAGACGTCCGAGACAGTCAGAAACAGCACGCACAACCCGTCCGACCACAGGAAAGTACACCAACACGCTCCGCATACACGTCGCACCTGCCACCAACACACACGCATCGTCGACACGTACCAACGCATGCATCAGACACAGTCGCAAAAGGTAGCAAAAGGTGCAAATGGTAGCAAAGGTAGCAAATGGTAGCAAATGGTAGCAAAAGGTAGCAAACCGTCGTAAGACGTCCGAGACAGTCAGAAACAGCACGCACAACCCGTCCGACCACAGGAAAGTACACCAACACGCTCCGCATACACGTCGCACCTGCCACCAACACACACGCATCGTCGACACGTACCAACGCATGCATCAGACACAGTCGCAAAAGGTAGCAAAAGGTAGCAAAAGGTAGCAAAATGGTAGCAAATGGTAGCAAAAGGTAGCAAAAGGTAGCAAACCGTCGTAAGACGTCCGAGACAGTCAGAAACAGCACGCACAACCCGTCCGACCACAGGAAAGTACACCAACACGCTCCGCATACACGTCGCCACCTGCCACCAACACTACACGCATCGTCGACGTACCAACGCATGCATCAGACACAGTCGCAAAAGGTAGCAAAAGGTAGCAAAAGGTAGCAAATGGTAGCAAATGGTAGCAAAGGGTAGCAAACCGTCGTAAGACGTCCGAGACAGTCAGAAACAGCCGCACAACCCTTCCGACCACAGGAAAGTACACCAACACGCTCCGCATACACGTCACAACCTGCCACCAACACTACACGCATCGTCGACACGTACCAACGCATGCATCAGACACAGTCGCAAAAGGTAGCAAAAGGTAGCAAAAGGTAGCAAATGGTAGCAAAAGGTAGCAAAAGGTAGCAAACCGTCGTAAGACGTCCGAGACAGTCAGAAACAGCACGCAACCCGTCCGACCACAGGAAAGTACACCAACACGCTCCGCATACACGTCGCAACCTGCCACCAACACACACGCATCGTCGACACGTACCAACGCATGCATCAGACAGTCGCAAAAGGTAGCAAAAGGTAGCAAAGGTAGCAAAGGTAGCAAAGGTAGCAAAAGGTAGCAAACCGTCGTAAGACGTCGGAGACAGTCAGAAACAGCCGCCACGACCCTTCCGACCACAGGAAAGTACACCAACACGATCCGCAGACACGTCGCAACCTGCCACCAACACCACACACACATCATCGACACGCACCAACGCATGCGTCAGATGCAGTCGCAAAAGGTAGCAAAAGGTAGCAAAAGCTGGCAAAAGGTAGCAAAAGGTAGCAAAAGGTAGCAAAAGGTAGCAAACCGTCGTAAGACGTCGGAGACAGTCAGAAACAGCCGCCACGACCCTTCCGACCACAGGAAAGTACACCAACACGCTCCGCATACACGTCGCAACCTGCCACCAACACCACACACATCATCGACACGCACCAACGCATGCGTCAGATGCAGTCGCAAAAGGTAGCAAAAGGTAGCAAAAGGTAGCAAAAGGTAGCAAAACCGTCGTAAGACGTCGGAGACAGTCAGAAACAGCCGCCACGACCCTTCCGACCACAGGAAAGTACACCAACACGCTCCGCATACACGTCGCAACCTGCCACCAACACCACACACATCATCGACACGCACCAACGCATGCGTCAGATGCAGTCGCAAAAGGTAGCAAAAGGTAGCAAAAGGTAGCAAAAGGTAGCAAAAGGTAGCAAACCGTCGTAAGACGTCGGAGACAGTCAGAAACAGCCGCCACGACCCTTCCGACCACAGGAAAGTACACCAACACGCTCCGCATACACGTCGCAACCTGCCACCAACACCACACACACATCATCGACACGCACCAACGCATGCGTCAGATGCAGTCGCAAAAGGTAGCAAAAGGTAGCAAAAGGTAGCAAAAGGTAGCAAACCGTCGTAAGACGTCGGAGACAGTCAGAAACAGCCGCCACGACCCTTCCGACCACAGGAAAGTACACCAACACGCTCCGCATACACGTCGCAACCTGCCACCAACACACACACACATCATCGACACGCACCAACGCATGCGTCAGATGCAGTCGCAAAAGGTAGCAAAAGGTAGCAAAAGGTAGCAAAAGGTAGCAAAAGGTAGCAAACCGTCGTAAGACGTCGGAGACAGTCAGAAACAGCCGCCACGACCCTTCCGACCACAGGAAAGTACACCAACACGCTCCGCATACACGTCGCAACCTGCCACCAACACCACACACATCATCGACACGCACCAACGCATGCGTCAGATGCAGTCGCAAAAGGTAGCAAAGGTAGCAAAAGGTAGCAAAAGGTAGCAAACCGTCGTAAGACGTCGGAGACAGTCAGAAACAGCCGCCACGACCCTTCCGACCACAGGAAAGTACACCAACACGCTCCGCATACACGTCGCAACCTGCCACCAACACACACACACATCATCGACACGCACCAACGCATGCGTCAGATGCAGTCGCAAAAGGTAGCAAAAGGTAGCAAAAGGTAGCAAAAGGTAGCAAAAGGTAGCTAGCAAACCGTCGTAAGACGTCGGAGACAGTCAGAAACAGCCGCCACGACCCTTCCGACCACAGGAAAGTACACCAACACGCTCCGCATACACGTCGCAACCTGCCACCAACACACACACACATCATCGACACGCACCAACGCATGCGTCAGATGCAGTCGCAAAAGGTAGCAAAAGGTAGCAAAAGGTAGCAAAAGGTAGCAAACCGTCGTAAGACGTCGGAGACAGTCAGAAACAGCCGCCACGACCCTTCCGACCACAGGAAAGTACACCAACACGCTCCGCATACACGTCGCAACCTGCCACCAACACCACACACATCATCGACACGCACCAACGCATGCGTCAGATGCAGTCGCAAAAGGTAGCAAAAGGTAGCAAAAGGTAGCAAAAGGTAGCAAAAGGTAGCAAAAGGTAGCAAACCGTCGTAAGACGTCGGAGACAGTCAGAAACAGCCGCCACGACCCTTCCGACCACAGGAAAGTACACCAACACGCTCCGCATACACGTCGCAACCTGCCACCAACACCACACACATCATCGACACGCACCAACGCATGCGTCAGATGCAGTCGCAAAAGGTAGCAAAAGGTAGCAAAAGGTAGCAAAAGGTAGCAAAACCGTCGTAAGACGTCGGAGACAGTCAGAAACAGCCGCCACGACCCTTCCGACCACAGGAAAGTACACCAACACGCTCCGCATACACGTCGCAACCTGCCACCAACACCACACACACATCATCGACACGCACCAACGCATGCGTCAGATGCAGTCGCAAAAGGTAGCAAAAGGTAGCAAAAGGTAGCAAAAGGTAGCAAAAGGTAGCAAAAGGTAGCAAAAGGTAGCAAACCGTCGTAAGACGTCGGAGACAGTCAGAAACAGCCGCCACGACCCTTCCGACCACAGGAAAGTACACCAACACGCTCCGCATACACGTCGCAACCTGCCACCAACACCACACACATCATCGACACGCACCAACGCATGCGTCAGATGCAGTCGCAAAAGGTAGCAAAAGGTAGCAAAAGGTAGCAAAAGGTAGCAAAAGGTAGCAAAAGGTAGCAAAAGGTAGCAAACCGTCGTAAGACGTCGGAGACAGTCAGAAACAGCCGCCACGACCCTTCCGACCACAGGAAAGTACACCAACACGCTCCGCATACACGTCGCAACCTGCCACCAACACCACACACATCATCGACACGCACCAACGCATGCGTCAGATGCAGTCGCAAAAGGTAGCAAAAGGTAGCAAAAGGTAGCAAAAGGTAGCAAAAGGTAGCAAAAGGTAGCAAACCGTCGTAAGACGTCGGAGACAGTCAGAAACAGCCCCACGACCCTTCCGACCACAGGAAAGTACACCAACACGCTCCGCATACACGTCGCAACCTGCCACCAACACACACACACATCATCGACACGCACCAACGCATGCGTCAGATGCAGTCGCAAAAGGTAGCAAAAGGTAGCAAAAGGTAGCAAAAGGTAGCAAAAGGTAGCAAAAGGTAGCAAAAGGTAGCAAACCGTCGTAAGACCGAGACAGTCAGAAACAGCCGCCACGACCCTTCCGACCACAGGAAAGTACACCAACACGCTCGCATACACGTCGCAACCTGCCACCAACACACACACACATCATCGACACGCACCAACGCATGCGTCAGATGCAGTCGCAAAAGGTAGCAAAAGGTAGCAAAAGGTAGCAAAAGGTAGCAAAAGGTAGCAAACCGTCGTAAGACGTCGGAGACAGTCAGAAACAGCCGCCACGACCCTTCCGACCACAGGAAAGTACACCAACACGCTCCGCATACACGTCGCAACCTGCACCAACACACACACACATCATCGACACGCACCAACGCATGCGTCAGATGCAGTCGCAAAAGGTAGCAAAAGGTAGCAAAAGGTAGCAAAAGGTAGCAAAAGGTAGCCAAAGGTAGCAAAAGGTAGCAAAAGGTAGCAAACCGTCGTAAGACGTCGGAGACAGTCAGAAACAGCCGCCACGACCCTTCCGACCACAGGAAAGTACACCAACACGCTCCGCATACACGTCGCAACCTGCCACCAACACACACACACATCATCGACACGCACCAACGCATGCGTCAGATGCAGTCGCAAAAGGTAGCAAAGGTAGCAAAAGGTAGCAAAAGGTAGCAAAAGGTAGCAAAAGGTAGCAAAAGGTAGCAAAAGGTAGCAAACCGTCGTAAGACGTCGGAGACAGTCAGAAACAGCCGCCACGACCCTTCCGACCACAGGAAAGTACACCAACACGCTCCGCATACACGTCGCAACCTGCCACCAACACCACACACATCATCGACACGCACCAACGCATGCGTCAGATGCAGTCGCAAAAGGTAGCAAAAGGTAGCAAAAGGTAGCAAAAGGTAGCAAAAGGTAGCAAAAGGTAGCAAAAGGTAGCAAAAGGTAGCAAACCGTCGTAAGACGTCGGAGACAGTCAGAAACAGCCGCCACGACCCTTCCGACCACAGGAAAGTACACCAACACGCTCCGCATACACGTCGCAACCTGCCACCAACACACACACACATCATCGACACGCACCAACGCATGCGTCAGATGCAGTCGCAAAAGGTAGCAAAAGGTAGCAAAGGTAGCAAAAGGTAGCAAAAGGTAGCAAAAGGTAGCAAAAGGTAGCAAACCGTCGTAAGACGTCGGAGACAGTCAGAAACAGCCGCCACGACCCTTCCGACCACTGGAAAGTACACCAACACGCTCGCATACACGTCGCAACCTGCCACCAACACCACACACATCATCGACACGCACCAACGCATGCGTCAGATGCAGTCGCAAAAGGTAGCAAAAGGTAGCAAAAGGTAGCAAAAGGTAGCAAAAGGTAGCAAACCGTCGTAAGACGTCGGAGACAGTCAGAAACAGCCACGACCCTTCCGACCACAGGAAAGTACACCAACACGCTCCGCATACACGTCGCAACCTGCCACCAACACCACACACACATCATCGACACGCACCAACGCATGCGTCAGATGCAGTCGCAAAAGGTAGCAAAAGGTAGCAAAAGGTAGCAAAAGGTAGCAAAAGGTAGCAAACCGTCGTAAGACGTCGGAGACAGTCAGAAACAGCCGCCACGACCCTTCCGACCACTGGAAAGTACACCAACACGCTCCGCATACACGTCGCAACCTGCCACCAACACCACACACACATCATCGACACGCACCAACGCATGCGTCAGATGCAGTCGCAAAGGGTAGCAAAAGGTCGCAAAAGGTAGCAAAAGGTAGCAAAAGGTAGCAAAAGGTAGCAAAAGGTAGCAAAAGGTAGCAAACCGTCGTAAGACGTCGGAGACAGTCAGAAACAGCCGCCACGACCCTTCCGACCACAGGAAAGTACACCAACACGCTCGCATACACGTCGCAACCTGCCACCAACACCACACACATCATCGACACGCACCAACGCATGCGTCAGATGCAGTCGCAAAAGGTAGCAAAAGGTAGCAAAAGGTAGCAAAAGGTAGCAAAAGGTAGCAAAAGGTAGCAAAAGGTAGCAAAAGGTAGCAAACCGTCGTAAGACGTCGGAGACAGTCAGAAACAGCCGCCACGACCCTTCCGACCACAGGAAAGTACACCAACACGTCCGCATACACGTCGCAACCTGCCACCAACACACACACACATCATCGACACGCACCAACGCATGCGTCAGATGCAGTCGCAAAAGGTAGCAAAAGGTAGCAAAAGGTAGCAAAAGGTAGCAAAAGGTAGCAAAAGGTAGCAAAAGGTAGAAAAAGGTAGCAAACCGTCGTAAGACGTCGGAGACAGTCAGAAACAGCCGCCACGACCCTTCCGACCACGGAAAGTACACCAACACGCTCGCATACACGTCGCAACCTGCCACCAACACCACACACACATCATCGACACGCACCAACGCATGCGTCAGATGCAGTCGCAAAAGGTAGCAAAAGGTAGCAAAAGGTAGCAAAAGGTAGCAAAAGGTAGCAAAAGGTAGCAAAAGGTAGCAAACCGTCGTAAGACGTCGGAGACAGTCAGAAACAGCCGCCACGACCCTTCCGACCACAGGAAAGTACACCAACACGCTCCGCATACACGTCGCAACCTGCCACCAACACCACACACATCATCGACACGCACCAACGCATGCGTCAGATGCAGTCGCAAAAGGTAGCAAAAGGTAGCAAAAGGTAGCAAAAGGTAGCAAAGGTAGCAAAAGGTAGCAAAAGGTAGCAAAAGGTAGCAAACCGTCGTAAGACGTCGGAGACAGTCAGAAACAGCCGCCACGACCCTTCCGACACAGGAAAGTACACCAACACGCTCCGCATACACGTCGCAACCTGCCACCAACACCACACACATCATCGACACGCACCAACGCATGCGTCAGATGCAGTCGCAAAAGGTAGCAAAAGGTAGCAAAAGGTAGCAAAAGGTAGCAAAAGGTAGCAAAAGGTAGCAAAAGGTAGCAAAAGGTAGCAAACCGTCGTAAGACGTCGGAGACAGTCAGAAACAGCCGCCACGACCCTTCCGACCACTGGAAAGTACACCAACACGCTCCGCATACACGTCGCAACCTGCCACCAACACCACACACATCATCGACACGCACCAACGCATGCGTCAGATGCAGTCGCAAAAGGTAGCAAAAGGTAGCAAAAGGTAGCAAAAGGTAGCAAAAGGTAGCAAAAGGTAGCAAAAGGTAGCAAACCGTCGTAAGACGTCGGAGACAGTCAGAAACAGCCGCCACGACCCTTCCGACCACTGGAAAGTACACCAACACGCTCCGCATACACGTCGCAACCTGCCACCAACACCACACACACATCATCGACACGCACCAACGCATGCGTCAGATGCAGTCGCAAAGGTAGCAAAAGGTGCAAAAGGTAGCAAAGGTAGCAAAGGTAGCAAAAGGTAGCAAAAGGTAGCAAAAGGTAGCAAACCGTCGTAAGACGTCGGAGACAGTCAGAAACAGCCGCCACGACCCTTCCGACCACTGGAAAGTACACCAACACGCTCCGCATACACGTCGCAACCTGCCACCAACACCACACACACATCATCGACACGCACCAACGCATGCGTCAGATGCAGTCGCAAAAGGTAGCAAAAGGTAGCAAAAGGTAGCAAATGGTAGCAAATGGTAGCAAAAGGTAGCAAACCGTCGTAAGACGTCGGAGACAGTCAGAAACAGCCGCCACGACCCTTCCGACCACGGAAAGTACACCAACACGCTCCGCATACACGTCGCAACCTGCCACCAACACCACACACACATCATCGACACGCACCAACGCATGCGTCAGATGCAGTCGCAAAAGGTAGCAAAAGGTAGCAAAAGGTAGCAAAAGGTAGCAAAAGGTAGCAAAAGGTAGCAAAAGGTAGCAAACCGTCGTAAGACGTCGGAGACAGTCAGAAACAGCCGCCACGACCCTTCCGACCACTGGAAAGTACACCAACACGCTCCGCATACACGTCGCAACCTGCCACCAACACCACACACACATCATCGACACGCACCAACGCATGCGTCAGATGCAGTCGCAAAAGGTAGCAAAAGGTAGCAAAAGGTAGCAAACCGTCGTAAGACGTCGGAGACAGTCAGAAACAGCCGCCACGACCCTTCCGACCACTGGAAAGTACACCAACACGCTCCGCATACACGTCGCAACCTGCCACCAACACCACACACACATCATCGACACGCACCAACGCATGCGTCAGATGCAGTCGCAAAAGGTAGCAAAAGGTAGCAAAAGGTAGCAAAAGGTAGCAAAAGGTAGCAAAAGGTAGCAAAAGGTAGCAAACCGTCGTAAGACGTCGGAGACAGTCAGAAACAGCCGCCACGACCCTTCCGACCACTGGAAAGTACACCAACACGCTCCGCATACACGTCGCAACCTGCCACCAACACCACACACACATCATCGACACGCACCAACGCATGCGTCAGATGCAGTCGCAAAAGGTAGCAAAAGGTAGCAAAAGGTAGCAAAAGGTAGCAAAAGGTAGCAAACCGTCGTAAGACGTCGGAGACAGTCAGAAACAGCCGCCACGACCCTTCCGACCACTGGAAAGTACACCAACACGCTCCGCATACACGTCGCAACCTGCCACCAACACCACACACACATCATCGACACGCACCAACGCATGCGTCAGATGCAGTCGCAAAAGGTAGCAAAAGGTAGCAAAAGGTAGCAAAAGGTAGCAAAAGGTAGCAAAAGGTAGCAAAAGGTAGCAAACCGTCGTAAGACGTCGGAGACAGTCAGAAACAGCCGCCACGACCCTTCCGACCACTGGAAAGTACACCAACACGCTCCGCATACACGTCGCAACCTGCCACCAACACCACACACACATCATTGACACGCACCAATGCGGGAGGCAATCAGAAACAGCTGCCACTACCCTTGAGACCACAGGAAAGTAGACCAACACTCGGCATACACGAGATGTTGAGCGTGCGTTCGGGTGTTAGCAAGTTTACTTATGGCTTGAACTAGTAATGATGCGGATAGCGGAGATTCTCACCGATGCTGACGTTTTTCAATGTTAAACCCTAGATTCTCATCGTTGACGTTTTTAGTGCGCAGTGCGTCCTGGATATGCAATTGGACTATTGATGTCGCCGAAGCATGTTTCGGGTTCAAAATCGCCATCCGAGGCTTCATCGCCGTGGGTATGCGGGGTGATCGGCGCTTGACACTGCCACTCCCCGAGGATGACGCTGGCAAGCCGCAAAGCAGGCAAATATGAGTATCGCACTAAGCTCAACTTGTATCTGGTCGCCGAACCTTGGGCACCTCCACGGAACTGTGTCTCGTGCATGGAGGAGAGATGACTAAGCGGCTATGCCAAGCAGTAGGATAGTGATGTCTGGGGGAGCTCGCCTGCGGTTTGACCCAACAATCGGTCTAGGGATCTCACCGTGTGCGACCTCGCTCGGTCCGATCTTGGTCTGCACTGTAAAGTGCACATATGATTGCACGCCATCCCTTGGCCATGTAGCCAGACGTCCCCGTGAAGGTCACCAGTGGCACGGAACAGGAACCACCAAGGGAGGCCGGCGTTGGAAGAATCCAATGCAGGTCAAACCGTGATCAGATCACACTGCAGATCAGACTAGGTTTTTTGCTGGGTCACGCGAGAGATCCAAGGGTTTTGTGTTTGGTCACGCCTGGTCACATTGACGATAGTCCCTTGCTCCCCACTTTTCCAGCCTCACGACAGTTTGACTAGGGGGGGGGGGGGGCTCAGTCCGCTTTGCTTTTCACCACGCCGACTATGCCGTCCCAACTTCGTCTACGTGCCCTTTGCGCTCGTCATGGGCAGCCGCCTGCATCCTCAGCGCCTTCTGGTCTTACGGGCGCAGTGGTAGGAGCTGGAGATCTTCCTCTCCTGCTACCTCGAGCGACAAGAGCAGCAATGAGGTCAATCCAGCAGCGCCTCGACACCATGGGATCCGACGGCAACAATGCGCGCAGCGTTGGCGATGTTCGCTGCAACTTACCGGACAACGACGAGGAACTTGAGGTTGAAAACCGTCCGGCAAAACGGCAGCGACGACAGGTTGTCCGTCAGCCGACGTCAAGCGCGAATCCGGAGAACCCAACACCGGAGAGTAGTGTTTTGGATCGACGTGACGGCCGTACCAAGATCTACCTTGGCGGATACGAGATGACGCGAGCCAACGCGACGCGGGTCAAGCTCAGCTACCGATGCAACTTCTATCGCAGTCAAGGTTGTGCCACTAAGCTCCAGTTTTACGCCAGCCTGATGGACTACGACTTCGAGAACATGGTTCCGCACACGTGTATCCCACCATCGCATCACCCACCTACCCTGGACGAGTCATCCAAGACCATTGTCGTCCGAGCAGCAATGCAACGGGCCGTTGATTCATTGGCTACATCTGCTGCCGACACTCCTCTCCAGATCTGGGAGACGGTCAGCGAGAAGTTCTACAACCGCAGCGACAATGTGGTCGTCAAGGGTATGTCGAAGACTCAAGTGACCAAGCGTGTTCATCAAATCCGAACAAGCCATTTTGGTGGAAGAATTCATGGTCGTGTAGAAGTCCCACCGCTTTCGAGAGTCAAGAACCCAGCCCATAACTTTTTCCAGTTCCACCACGTCTGGTCCAACCGCTCTTGAAGTCCGAGTTCAAGACTGATCGCCTGCTCGGCTGGGCGCATCCGGCATTGATGAGTCTACTCCGATACGGCAATGTCTCGTTATTCATCGACGGCACATTTCGTTGCGTGCCAAAGCATTTCCGACAGTGTGTGATTCTCATGGTCTACGACGAAGCAACTCGGCTGTTTGTACCCGTTTTCTACGTTCTCGCAGCCTCCAAGACTCACGATACTTACTGGAACATTTTCCAGTATATCACGGATGCACGTGGCCAGCGAATTCGCCCAAGCCAAGTTGTTTGTGATTTCGAATCTCCACTGTTGCGAGCCGTGAACGACTGGTTTCCGGACGGAGACACAGTCGGCTGCTACTTTCACTGGAAGCAAGCATGCTCGCACAAGATGACCAAGCTTCGTATCCACCGCGACGAGATCAAGATCGCCATGAAAAAGGGGGTTCTCGACGTGCTGACTGTGATTGAGCATTCGAAGATCAAGATCGAAGGGATTGCGTGGGTGAAGGCTCGCCTGTGTGTTCGATGTGATGTAGATTCGGTTCAGTACTCGGTAAAGGAGTGGAAGAGCTTTTGGGTGTACTTCAGACGAACGTGGCTGCATGCGAATCCTCCAGCAGTCTGGAACGTACGGGGACTGCGTGGAGACGTTGTGGCGAGAACCAACAATCCGTTGGAGCGGTTCAACGGCGAGCTGGATTCAGCATTTGGATCCCGCATCCTTCAATGAGTAGCTTTGTGAAGACGATCGGGGACATATCGCTGCGATATGTGAAGATGCGAGAAGATATTGTGCGTGGAATCGCATCTCCAACCAAGCGCGACGCTGTCCCAAATTTACCACCGACAGTAGAGCTGGACGGACTAGAGGGTGTTCAAAGCGACTACAATTACTCAGATGGAAGTAACCTAAACCCTAAACCCGACGAAGACGACTTCGACGAAGATGAAGACAAGGACGGTACTGAAGATGTCCACTTTAGTGGAGATGATTTTGGTATCGACGGTGATGGATCGGACCACGGTTACAGTGATAACGATGATGGTGACTTAGAATTTTGATTCTAGTAATTGACGTTCATTATCTGCTCCTAATGCTTGATGTGTCAGATGTGCCTCACTGTCTTATGAGATATGGTGTCCGGATGGTGGTCGGTAAGGTGTGTAACGTCACGAACATATAACACTGGGTGTTCAGGACGCATCTTGGCTTCGGGGTCTGAGGATGCTTTTCAACACCAAGCGACACGTCACACAAGTGCCAGTGAGCAATTACATCGCGACCCATGCCACGACTTCAAACGCCACGACAGTTTCGGCGCCCTGGGCGCTGACAAGCGCGGCCGTCGGTACGCTCGGCGTACCGCGCTATGTGCATGGAAATCTTGCAGAGCCGTGATGGAGGTAGCTGCATCACGGCTGAAGCAAGTAGACTTCTGTACAAGTCTCTCCAGGCGGCAATGAAGAAGCTGCCTGCTGGACGCGGTGACGTGCGTGCTCTAACTCACCAAGTGCTGCTCAAGGTCACAACACGTCGCGTCATGGCTCAGCGTCTCGCTCCCTACTTGCTGGTGCGTCGACGCTCACAAGCTGCGGCATGTGAAGTGGACGTGGAAGGGGATGATCAAGCCGATGCCGTCGACCCTGGAACAGAAGAAGGACA
Source organism: Pythium insidiosum (assembly GCA_022836835.1). Lineage (NCBI taxonomy): Eukaryota > Oomycota > Peronosporomycetes > Pythiales > Pythiaceae > Pythium > Pythium insidiosum. The sequence goes on from JAKVDI010000217.1 coordinate 27,971, forward strand.
GGAAGAAGAGGAAGCGATGGAAGCAAACGAGACGATTTCAAAGCATGCTGATCATGTTTCAGGTTATGAGTATGCCTACAAGTCGTTCTTAGACGAGCGCTATGTTGACGGCGAGCTGTAAGTCCTGGTCGGTTGGCAGCCGACATGGGAGCCGACGAGCGATATCCGAGTCCAAGATCTACGCATCTACCACGACAACAAGCGCGATGAGAGGCGCTCGCGACGCAGTACAAGCACGTAGGCGTTAAGAGTCAATACAAGATGTAATGCTCTCGAGCTTCGCATTTGCATGCACGCTCGTTCACCGTGCTTCGCACGGATGTGCACGCAACGGTGTTTAACGCTTCGCAGTTTACTGCACGCGGTCATGCTTTCGACTGTGTAGTCGACGTGATCATGCAGCTGAATATGCATCAACAAGAGAGGACTGTGCTCAAAGAAGTCAATGCGTATTTAATGTTATCTGTTTTCAAATATTTGACATCATCGCAACCCGTTGTTGGCTTCGTTGACATGCATCGTCAGTAGGTGTCACAGTGGTCACTTACAAAAAAGGGCGTCAGAGACTAGGGCGGCAAGGCTTGGGCGGTGGCAAGGCGAGACGCGCCGTGGACGGTGGTGGCAAGGCTTCGGTGGCGCAGTGTGGGCGGCGATGTGCAAGTTTCGAAATGACCCTGCTTGATCCCTCGGATTTTCGCAGGGTCATTGGTTGGTCAGGGTGAGCTGTGATGGTCAGGTCACGTGGTTGGCCACGTGGCCAATCACGTGACCCGACCTATTTTGGACGTGTTTTAGTCTCCACCCCGGCGTTGACCTCCGTGTTTGGGACAATACGCTGGTCGGCCAGTCAGCTCACGATATAGATATTCAGAACATCGGCCTTTCGACACATTCGTCTTCATCAAAACATATCTGCTTAATTTTCCTGGGTCCCACCTTAACCTGGCGTCGCAGTCATCGACCTGGCGTTCCCTTTTTGCTGGATAAGATTACCAGCTCGCTATAGTGGATTCGGCAAAGCCATTTCATATCTCGCTCAGCGCAAGAGCCCACAAAGGGTTTAGGGTTTAGGGTTACCCTTCGCTATGCGAACTCAATAAGCTCATCCCCGTAGGCATGCCTGCCTGCCTGCCTACCAGGGATAAAGAAAAAGTACCGGGGCACTTCTTCTCTTATTATTTGTATACTCTGCCTTAGAAAACTGGATCTGTAAGATTGAAATTAACTACATGTAAATAGGGTTTAGGGTTTAGGGTTTAGGGTTTAGGGTTTAGGGTTTAGGGTTTAGGGTTTAGGGTTTAGGGTTTAGGGTTTAGGGTTTAGGGTTTAGGGTTTAGGGTTTAGGGTTTAGGGTTTAGGGTTTAGGGTTTAGGGTTTAGGGTTTAGGGTTTAGGGTTTAGGTTTAGGGTTTAGGGTTTAGGTTTAGGGTTTAGGGTTTAGGGTTTAGGGTTTAGGGTTTAGGGTTTAGGGTTTAGGGTTTAGGGTTTAGGGTTTAGGGTTTAGGGTTTAGGGTTTAGGGTTT
>JAKVDI010000218.1:10000-17500 GCA_022836835.1 Pythium insidiosum
CCTCGATAGGGCCGAGCATTTCCCTCATCTGACACAGCATGAGTGGGAAGCTCTCGGACGTCTCGCTTCCGTCGCAGGAGACGTGGTTGTGAAGTCGTTACTTCGCAACGGCGAAGTTGATGCGCAGCGTCTCGCTGCGCAGGAGTTCATTGGTTCATGAACTTGCTGAGGCGCGTGCGCGTGCGCATTCAACTCCCGCGCCTCAAGGTCCAAGACAGCCTCAGATCAAGATCGAGGTCTCCCGATACTCGGGAGATGAGCGGACGCCCCTGCGTCGCTGGTTTTGTGAGCTCGATCAAGCTATCGAAGCACGTCAGATTTCTGACGTTCGTCTCCAAGTCGCCTTCGCTATGGCTCAATTGTCTGGTCGCGCCAAAGCATGGGCTTTTGGCTGTCGAGTTGCCGACCGCGACACGTTTCCAGACTGGAAACGTTCAAGTCTGCGTTGCAGCAGACTTTCGAGCCCCCTCAGAGCGAATTCCGGCTTCGCGCGGAATTTCTGTCGGTCAAGCAAGGCAACACCGACCTTCATGATTACATTCAGAAGGTTCGGTACCTCGCGTTCATGCGTGGTTGGGTCGCCGATCGACATGGCGACTCAAGTCACGACGTTCATGACTGGTCTCCGAGACGGACCAGTGAAGACTCAGCTCTTCCGCGAGTACCCCGAGACACTCGAGGTTGCGTTCGCGGTGGCACTCCGCGAAGATTTCAACGCGCGCCAAGCGCGCGGCTCATCGCGAGTCGCACCGCCGACTACGGCGGTTCCCGAGCCGATGGACCTCTCCGTCGCCCAATCAAGTCGCTCCTCGTGGCGCTCGAGCGTCTCTCGCTCGAGCGGATCACATGCTCAAGGCTCCGCTGCGTCGCAGCAGCGAAGTGTTATCGCTGTCTGAAGAGCGGACATCTCTCGCGAGACTGTCGCGCCCCAGCGCCTGCTCTGGCGCTCGCCGTCACGCTGTCGACCACCGTCGTCAGCAGCACGGTGGTTCAAAAAAACGCGAAGGACCAGTAGGCGCGGCCCGCCCTACTGGCCAGGAGCGAGTGTCGAGTGCGGTGGTGGTGCCTCGACACTCTGGGCCCAACACGCAACGTGCGTGTTTCAAGACGACCACCTCCAGTGGTTGTGAGAGACTGATCTTGCTCAGTCTCCGCGTCGACGGCTTGGAGCCGTTGACAGCACTGCTGGACACGGGTGCGACGAACAACTTCGTTCGTGCAAGCTGCTTGGAAGGACGTCCAAGCATCAAGATTCAAGATAGTGGTGAGAAGTTGACCCTCCGCCTCGCGGACGGTAAGCCGAAGCAACTCCCGAAGCGGTTTGCTCGGTTGAAGTATACTCTCGGTGATCTCGAGAGTGAAGATGTGTTTCTGGCAATCGAAATGGACACAAGGTTCGATTGCATCCTGGGTATGCCTTGGCTACAGCGCCACAGGCCTCGGATCGACTGGGAACGTCGATCGATCGACGGGTTCAAGACCGTCGAGGACGAGATGCTGGTGCATCTCGACTCCACCAGCGCCTGGTGGATGTCGGTGTCGACGCTCGACACCGCGGTTCAAGTGTCGAAGGCAAGGGAAGTGAGCGATGGCCCTCCTTGTCCTTCTGACCGTCAAGAGATGGACCGCCAGACGTCTGCCAAGCTCGGGTGTCCCCGAACTAACGATCCTGCAGGTTGCAGCACGGCTCGCAGCGCTCTTTTGGCCGAAGAGCAGCTCGCCGCGCTCCCGCAGTCTGATCGAGTTCACGAGTCAACGTCCTCGATTGCGTCCCCGCATGGAGCAAGTGACGTCGCAACAAGCGACGTCAAGAAGACACGACGACGTCGCCGTCGTCGTTCGAAGCGCGTAAGTATCCCGTCGCCAAGTGTGGTCGACGAGGCACTTCGGCATGAGACCGAAGTCGCTAGTGTGGAAGATCACAGCGAAGCCCCCGCTGTTCAAGACGCCGGTATCAAGTCCGGGTCAACAAGTCAAGACGTCGGTATCAAGTCCGAGTCTCAAGCGCGCAACACCGATGCGAACGGTGTTTGTCACGAGGACCTTCAGGTCGTCCTCGTCTCCGGTGAAAATCACGCGATCAAGACGATCTGCGTCGAGAATCCGCCCTCTCGGGCCGAAGAATTGCTCCAACTCCCAGTACAGCCGTGGGAGTCGATGTTGAAGGACCTCAAGAATGAGGAGGTCGAACAGCTCTGCTTGGTGACAGAGCTTGCTGCTCACTCGAGCACCGAAGACCCGGACGTTGCCGCAAAGACGCAACGTGAACTCCGGTATGAAGCGCAATCGTTGGAAGCGCTCAAGAAAGCAGGGAATCCGGTTGTTCCCCTTGCTGAGAAGTATCTGGATGTGTTCCCAGATAAGATTCCGGAGATGCTACCTCCGGATCGTGGCGTCAGACACGAGATCGACCTTGTTCCAGGGTCGAAGTACTGCGTGACGCGGCAGTGGCCTCTGCCGCGTGAGCAAGTCGAGGCGATCGACGCGTTCTTTGAAGCGCGTCGAAAAGCAGGTCACGTGCGCGAGTCGATCTCGCCACACTCAAGCCCGACGTTCTGCGTCAAGAAAGCTACAGGCGGTTGGCGCATCGTTCACGCCTACAACAAGCTGAATGATGCGACTATCCCCGCCCAGACACCGATTCCGCGCAAGGATATGATCCTCGACGGAATGTCTGGCTCGACAGTGTTCTCCACCATCGATTTGATCGATGGTTTCTATCAGATTCTCATGCGAGAGTCTGATGTGCCTCTCACCGCTGTGAGTACGCCCAGCGGTATGTTGTGGGAGTGGTTGGTTATGCCACAAGGTCTCAAGAATGCACCCGCGACCTTCAATCGCATGGTGTCACACGCACTTCGGCCATTCCGAAGTTTTGCTCCAAGCTACTTCGATGATATCTTCATCCACAGCAAGGCCGAAGGCAACAAGTCTGACGTCGAGGTGCATCTCGAGCACCTCGAGAAGGTCTTCCGCGTGATGCGGGAGAACAAGTTGTACGCGAACCTGAAGAAGTGCATCTTCTTCGCTCCCGAGATCCCGGTTCTCGGTTGCTATGTGAGCAAGGACGGCGTTCGAGCCGATCCTGAGAAGGTTACGTCGATCTGCGGCTGGCCAACGCCGCAGAACCAGAAGCACCTCAGGCAATGGCTGGGGTTGGCGAATTATCTGCACAAGTACACTCGCAACTACGCCGAGTTGGTTCGCCCTTTGTCGACGTTGCTCAAGAAGGACGTCGAGTGGATCTGGACGCAAGAACATCAAGCGGCGTTCGATGCCGTCAAGAAGAGCCTACAAGAAGCGCCGGTGTTGGCGCTACCCGACTACAGTCGACCGTTCCACGTCGTCTGTGATGCGAGCGATTTTGCTATCGGTTGTGCACTCATGCAGCACGACGCTCAAGGTGCTGAGCGTGTCATCAGCTACCAGTCTCGCCAGTTGAAGACTGCCGAACGCAATTATCCTGTGCACGATAAGGAATTGCTTGCGATGAAGTACGCTTTGGTCAAGTTTCGCGTGTATTTGCTCGGCGAACAACAGTTCGCGATCTACACAGACCACGCGTCGTTGCGGACCGCAACGAAGAGCCCGCATTTATCTCAGCGAATGGCCCGATGGCTCTCTTTCTTCGCCGAATACAACTTTGTTGTGTTCTACAAGCCCGGCAAGTCAAATATCCTTGCAGACGCACTCTCACGCCGTCCAGATTACGATCCACGTGAACAAGTTCCGACTTCAGGTCAAGATGAGTGCCTGAAGTGTGTTGCGGAAGGCGTCAACCACGTCGCAGTATCTGCGACGTCCACACTTCGAGACGACATTGTCGCAGCGTATGATGCTGACGTGATCTGCCGTGATTTGGTCAAGCACTTCTCTGATCCCGAGAAGTTCCCCGTGTCGAAGTTGTCGGCCAAGACTCAATCGCGAATTCATCGATTCAGCATTGACGACGGTCTTCTGTATTACAGTATTGATGCTTTCGACTCTCGTCGTGTCGTGGTTCCTAACGACATGGATCTTCGTCATCGTCTTCTGAGCGAATATCACGACAGTCCTAGTAGCGGTCACATGGGCCGTGAGAAGACGTACGCTGCTCTGTCTCGTGATTACTACTGGCCTCGCCAGTACGTCTGGGTTCGCAAGTGGTGCCGAACTTGCGAGGTCTGTCAGCGTGTCAAGCCTTCGTCAGCGACACAAGCCCCGCTCCGCTCACTCCCAGTGCCTCGCGAAGCATGGGATTCGGTGAGTCTTGACTTCATCTTTGGGTTACCCAAAGACTCACAAGGACGTGACGGCGTCCTTGTCATCGTCGATCGACTGTCGAAAATGGTACATCTCATGCTGTGTCGAAGTCGATCACTGCTGAGGAAACGGCAGTTGTTTCTTGAACGAAGTCTTCCGTCTTCATGGTCTTCGACGACGATCGTCTCCGATCGTGACACGCGCTTCACGAGCGCGTTCTGGCGCACGTTGTTCAAGCTGCTCGACTCGAAGCTGCAAATGTCGACTGCAGCGCATCCACAGACCGACGGTCAAACTGAGCGCGTCAACCGCGTTCTTGAAGACGTTCTGCGAAGCTACGCGACGTCGTTCCGTTCCTGGAGCGAGATGCTACCGTTGGCCGAGTTCGCGTTGAACAACGCCGTGCACACGTCCACAGGGTTAACACCGTTTTTTGTCAACTACGGCCGCCACCCACGGCTACCGACAACCGTTGGTGGCTCTCGTTCAAGTGGGGGAGGAGCACAGAATCCGTCTGTGCTGACACGACGCGTGTCGCCAGCGTCGTCCAAGTCGCCGTCGAAGAAGCCCTCAGCACCGCGCGTGTCGCCAGCGTCGTCCAAGTCGCCGTCGAAGAAGCCCTCAGCACCGCCGACAACGCCAACGCGCCGCTCTGCGCGGTTGCGCGCGCGAGCCTCTGGCTCTGCGCCGGCTGCCAGTGCGCCAGCTGGCTTCTCGCCAGCACCAACAACTACGAACACTGCCGCGCTTCCGGCAGTTGGTGGACAAGAACAACCCCTCGGTGAACTCGGTGAACACGGTGACTCGGCGGCTTTGCCCGCCGATGATGACGCTACGCGCGATGTGTCTATGGACACTGAAGATACTGACGATGCAGATGATGCAATGGAGATTCCCGACTCGCCAGAGGAATCAATGGATGTGAACATGCGAGTCGTGGAGACAAGTGAGCACTCAAGACTCACGAAATGGGAAATATCGCTACTCGCGATGCTGGCGACGTCCGATGCCTCGGACGTGAAGTCCAACTTCGAAGTAATGCCGGATTTGATGAAGTTGAGCCCACAAGAAGAAAAGTCTATCAATGACTTCGTGTCTCAAAGGGAAGCAGTCCTTCGATTTGTCCGCGACGCAGTCGCGGAGGCCGTCGACAAGCAGAAGGAGAATGCCGATCGACATCGACGCAACAACAAAGAGAAATATTCGGTGGGAGACCGAGTACTCCTATCGACGCAAGACCTCCCAACCACAGCAGTTTCCAACTTGGGATCAACCAAGTTACTACTCCGCGCTTTATTGGTCCATTCACTGTTAAAGCCGCTGTCGGCGTGCCTACACGCTGGAATCCGACACGCATGCGCCTACATCCGACGTTCTACGTCGGACGTCTCAAGCGATACGTGGCGCAGGAGGAGGAGGACTTCGAGGATGCGTCGGATCGCGAGGGTCACCCCGCGACAGTCCGCGGGAGGATCTCCCGCGGAGAATCGTCGTCTTCGTCGACGCGAGCCGGCAACGACTGGTACTTCTGCACACGACGACGCTTTGCCGGTGGAGCCACCCGCTTCACGACACCGCTCTGCTGCAGCTGCCGCGCATCTCACGGAACTGTGCGACGTACGACTCATGCGACTGACGAAGCCGGCGCATCTCCTCGATCGTCGAGTACAAGCGACGATCGACGTCATCAGCCGCTGCCTCTGAACGCGATCTCGCGCGCGTCAGAGACTTGCGTCTCCCAACTCCGGGACAACCCAACGATCAAGATGGTACAACGCGCGCACGGCGTCGACGGTCCTCGGCCAACGCTCGGAGATCTCGCCGTCGCGGCGCCCATCGAGATTCCCAGTCGCAGTCAGCTGACGAGGACTCGTGACCTTGAGTCAGCGCGTGCTCGCGCCGAGCCACGTCGCCGTCGCGGCGACGTTCGTGCTGCTGCTCCCGATGAAGCTCTGGTGATGATGGCCTTGGTGTCGCCACTCCCAGTCACGCAACTCACGCTCGCTCCACTGATGGCGATTCCAGTGTTGCCGCTCGTGATGTTGCTGCTCCCAGCGCTGCTCGACAGGACGCTGCTGTCGATCCCAGTACTGTTGCTCGCGACGCCAGTACTCCTCGCGCTGCTGCTGATCACGCCGCTGCTGATCCCACTGCTGACGATCGCGCTGCTGATGATCACGCTGTTGACGATCGACGACGTCGTCACATCGTCGAGACCACGGCTGCCCGCCGTGGTGAAGCGACTCGAAGGACCGAGTCGCGTCTCCGTCGTAGTGGAACGACGGATCGACACTCTGCTCGCGCTCGTCACGCCGCTCACGACTCTGCGCCCATTCGTCGCGCTGCGCTTGACGATGACGATCATCGCGCATCTCGTGGTACTGCTGCAAGCCGATTCGTTCGCGCTGGTCCACCCCCGTTGGTTGATTCGCATGGTGAACTGCGGTGGATCGTTGATCGAATCCTTCGCCACGAAGTCGAGTCGTCGCACTCCGTGCTCGTCAGCACGGACGACACGCGCGCGGTCGCGCGCGTCCGCACCGACGCGTTCGTCACTATCTCGTCCGGTGGCTTGGCTACCGGACGACTCGTGGGTCGCTCGACCAGTTGCAGGAGGACGTTCCTGATCTCGTTCAGGAATACGAAGCGTCGCTCCTGCGCGGGCTCGCCTCTAGCCGCTCAAAGTCGGCGCGAGTACGGTCGTAACGTGCGATCGACCGTAACAAACGCGTTATCGTCGAGCGGATCTCGGACGAAGAGACTCTCTCCAATTCTTCATGACTCGGCCTCAAGTTTCCAGCTTGTGAACACGAAGCACAACCCTCAACCACGTCCACGTAATGGACGTCGCACATCAAGACAAGCTCGATGTATCTCTCGGCGTAAAGCGCCCAGACTGTGTCGCGCGAGCAACGCTCGCGTCGATGCACCGATGCGATCAAGTCACCTTCGTTCCATCGTAGAACGAACGCGTTCCACGAACAACGCAGCGAATCCTCGCGCGTAACCGCCTTTCCCGCGTGACTCGCGGAAACGCTCGAACCAGTTCAAGATCTCCGCACGTGGCACGTTGTGTGGATTTAAGCAGTGGCGATGTGTCGCCGTACTCGATTGGTACTGGCGCTCTCGCGCGTCCAGCCCTCCACACGTCGCGCTCGGCTCGCGACGTCCGTCAAGTCATCGACGCGATGTTTCACCAGGCCGCGGTGCCGCGTTACACGAAGTCATCGCTGACTGTGACGCGCGCCACATCACGAT
>JAKVDI010000219.1:2500-28848 GCA_022836835.1 Pythium insidiosum
TGGCGCGGGTGTGTGTGGACGGTGAGTGGTGCTGGGTGTTGCACTTTCCGACGTATATGTGGCGCGTATTGGCGTCATTTGGTGACGTTTGGAGGTCGGTGGTGGGTGTGTCGGACTCGTCAGGACTGCTTACGACGATTTGCGACGATTTGCGACGATTTGCGACGATTTGCGACTGCATGCCATTGTGGCGCGGGTGTGTGTGGACGGTGAGTGGTGCTGGGTGTTGCACTTTCCGACGTATATGTGGCGCGTATTGGCGTCATTTGGTGACGTTTGGAGGTCGGTGGTGGGTGTGTCGGACTCGCCAGGACTGCTTACGACGATTTGCGACGATTTGCGACGATTTGCGACGATTTGCGACTGCATGCCATTGTGGCGCGGGTGTGTGTGGACGGTGAGTGGTGCTGGGTGTTGCACTTTCCGACGTATATGTGGCGCGTATTGGCGTCATTTGGTGACGTTTGGAGGTCGGTGGTGGGTGTGTCGGGTCGCAGGACTGCTTACGACGATTTGCGACGATTTGCGACTGCATGCCATTGTGGCGCGGGTGTGTGTGGACGGTGCGTGGTGCTGGGTGTCGCACTTTCCGACGTATATGTGGCGCGTATTGGCGTCATTTGGTGACGTTTGGAGGTCGGTGGTGGGTGTGTCGGAGTCGCCAGGACTGCTTACGACGATTTGCGACGATTTGCGACTGCATGCCATTGTGGCGCGGGTGTGTGTGGACGGTGAGTGGTGCTGGGTGTTGCACTTTCCGACGTATATGTGGCGCGTATTGGCGTCATTTGGTGACGTTTGGAGGTCGGTGGTGGGTGTGTCGGACTCGTCAGGACTGCTTACGACGATTTGCGACGATTTGCGACGATTTGCGACTGCATGCCATTGTGGCGCGGGTGTGTGTGGACGGTGAGTGGTGCTGGGTGTTGCACTTTCCGACGTATATGTGGCGCGTATTGGCGTCATTTGGTGACGTTTGGAGGTCGGTGGTGGGTGTGTCGGACTCGTCAGGACTGCTTACGACGATTTGCGACGATTTGCGACGATTTGCGACGATTTGCGACTGCATGCCATTGTGGCGCGGGTGTGTGTGGACGGTGAGTGGTGCTGGGTGTTGCACTTTCCGACGTATATGTGGCGCGTATTGGCGTCATTTGGTGACGTTTGGAGGTCGGTGGTGGGTGTGTCGGACTCCAGGACTGCTTACGATTTGCGACGATTTGCGACGATTTGCGACTGCATGCCATTGTGGCGCGGGTGTGTGTGGACGGTGAGTGGTGCTGGGTGTTGCACTTTCCGACGTATATGTGGCGCGTATTGGCGTCATTTGGTGACGTTTGGAGGTCGGTGGTGGGTGTGTCGGACTCGCCAGGACTGCTTACGCGACGATTTGCGACGATTTGCGACTGCATGCCATTGTGGCGCGGGTGTGTGTGGACGGTGAGTGGTGCTGGGTGTTGCACTTTCCGACGTATATGTGGCGCGTATTGGCGTCATTTGGTGACGTGTGGAGGTCGGTGGTGGGTGTGTCGGACTCATCAAGACTGCTTACGACGATTTGCGACGATTTGCGACGATTTGCGACTGCATGCCATTGTGGCGCGGGTGTGTGTGGACGGTGAGTGGTGCTGGGTGTTGCACTTTCCGACGTATATGTGGCGCGTATTGGCGTCATTTGGTGACGTTTGGAGGTCGGTGGTGGGTGTGTCGGAGTCGCCAGGACTGCTTCCGACGATTTGCGACGATTTGCGACGATTTGCGACGATTTGCGACGATTTGCGACGATTTGCGACGATTTGCGACGATTTGCGACTGCATGCCATTGTGGCGCGGGTGTGTGTGGACGGTGAGTGGTGCTGGGTGTCGCACTTTCCGACGTATATGTGGCGCGTATTGGCGTCATTTGGTGACGTTTGGAGGTCGGTGGTGGGTGTGTCGGACTCGCCAGGACTGCTTACGACGATTTGCGACGATTTGCGACGATTTGCGACGATTTGCGACGATTTGCGACGATTTGCGACGATTTGCGACGATTTGCGACTGCATGCCATTGTGGCGCGGGTGTGTGTGGACGGTGAGTGGTGCTGGGTGTTGCACTTTCCGACGTATATGTGGCGCGTATTGGCGTCATTTGGTGACGTTTGGAGGTCGGTGGTGGGTGTGTCGGACTCGTCAGGACTGCTTACGACGATTTGCGACGATTTGCGACGATTTGCGACGATTTGCGACGATTTGCGACTGCATGCCATTGTGGCGCGGGTGTGTGTGGACGGTGAGTGGTGCTGGGTGTTGCACTTTCCGACGTATATGTGGCGCGTATTGGCGTCATTTGGTGACGTTTGGAGGTCGGTGGTGGGTGTGTCGGAGTCGCCAGGACTGCTTACGACGATTTGCGACGATTTGCGACGATTTGCGACGATTTGCGACGATTTGCGACTGCATGCCATTGTGGCGCGGGTGTGTGTGGACGGTGAGTGGTGCTGGGTGTTGCACTTTCCGACGTATATGTGGCGCGTATTGGCGTCATTTGGTGACGTTTGGAGGTCGGTGGTGGGTGTGTCGGAGTCGCCAGGACTGCTTACGACGATTTGCGACGATTTGCGACGATTTGCGACGATTTGCGACTGCATGCCATTGTGGCGCGGGTGTGTGTGGACGGTGAGTGGTGCTGGGTGTCGCACTTTCCGACGTATATGTGGCGCGTATTGGCGTCATTTGGTGACGTTTGGAGGTCGGTGGTGGGTGTGTCGGAGTCGCCAGGACTGCTTACGACGATTTGCGACGATTTGCGACGATTTGCGACGATTTGCGACGATTTGCGACGATTTGCGACGATTTGCGACTGCATGCCATTGTGGCGCGGGTGTGTGTGGACGGTGTGGTGCTGGTGTTGCACTTTCCGACGTATATGTGGCGCGTATTGGCGTCATTTGGTGACGTTTGGAGGTCGGTGGTGGGTGTGTCGGAGTCGCCAGGACTGCTTACGACGATTTGCGACGATTTGCGACGATTTGCGACTGCATGCCATTGTGGCGCGGGTGTGTGTGGACGGTGCGTGGTGCTGGGTGTCGCACTTTCCGACGTATATGTGGCGCGTATTGGCGTCATTTGGTGACGTTTGGAGGTCGGTGGTGGGTGTGTCGGAGTCGCCAGGACTGCTTACGACGATTTGCGACGATTTGAGGCTACACACCCCACACACGCCACACACATCGCCGCCGTCATGCACACGTGCACGCATACTATATTCAAGTGCTGCGCTATCGTCGGCATCCATGTCATGTCTCTGTCTAGTCCGCCACCGTCGCAACAAGGAACGACATTCGTCCAAATTCGTCCAAATTCGTCCAAATTCGTCCGCGCTTACTACACACCCCACACACGCCACACACATCGCCGCCGTCATGCACACATGCACGCATACTATATTCAAGTGCTGTGCTATCGTCGGCATCCATGTCACGTCCCTATCTAGTCCGCCACCGTCGCAACAAGGAACGACATTCGTCCAAATTCGTCCAAATTCGTCCAAATTCGTCCGAGCTTACTACACACCCCACACACGCCACACACATCGCCGCCGTCATGCACACGTGCACGCATACTATATTCAAGTGCTGTGCTATCGTCGGCATCCATGTCATGTCCCTGTCTAGTCCGCCACCGTCGCAACAAGGAACGACATTCGTCCTAATTCGTCCAAATTCGGCCGCGCTTACTACACACCCCACACACGCCACACACATCGTTGCCGTCATGCACACGTGCACGCATACTATATTCAAGTGCTGTGCTATCGTCGGCATCCATGTCATGTCCCTGTCTAGTCCGCCACCGTCGCAACAAGGAACGACATTCGTCCTAATTCGTCCAAATTCGTCCAAATTCGTCCAAATTCGTCCGCGCTTACGACACACCCCACACACGCCACACACATCGCCGCCGTCATGCACACGTGCACGCATACTATATTCAAGTGCTGTGCTATCGTCGGCATCCATGTCATGTCCCTGTCTAGTCCGCCACCGTCGCAACAAGGAACGACATTCGTCCAAATTCGTCCAAATTCGTCCAAATTCGTCCGCGCTTACTACACACCCCACACACGCCACACACATCGTTGCCGTCATGCACACGTGCACGCATACTATATTCAAGTGCTGTGCTATCGTCGGCATCCATGTCATGTCCCTGTCTAGTCCGCCACCGTCGCAACAAGGAACGACATTCGTCCAAATTCGTCCAAATTCGTCCAAATTCGGCCGCGCTTACTACACACCCCACACACGCCACACACATCGTTGCCGTCATGCACACGTGCACGCATACTATATTCAAGTGCTGTGCTATCGTCGGCATCCATGTCATGTCCCTGTCTAGTCCGCCACCGTCGCAACAAGGAACGACATTCGTCCAAATTCGTCCAAATTCGTCCAAATTCGGCCGCGCTTACTACACACCCCACACACGCCACACACATCGCCGCCGTCATGCACACGTGCACGCATACTATATTCAAGTGCTGTGCTATCGTCGGCATCCATGTCATGTCCCTGTCTAGTCCAAATTCGTCCCAATTCGTCCAAATTCGTCCAAATTCGTCCAAATTCGTCCAAAGTCGTCCCAATTCGTCCTATTTCGTCCAAATTCGTCCAAATTCGGCCGCGCTTACTACACACCCCACACACGCCACACACATCGCCGCCGTCATGCACACGTGCACGCATACTATATTCAAGTGTTGTGCTATCGTCGGCATCCATGTCATGTCCCTGTCTAGTCCGCCACCGTCGCAACAAGGAACGACATTCGTCCTAATTCGTCCAAATTCGTCCAAATTCGTCCGCGCTTACTACACACCCCACACACGCCACACACATCGCCGCCGTCATGCACACGTGCACGCATACTATATTCAAGTGCTGTGCTATCGTCGGCATCCATGTCATGTCCCTGTCTAGTCCAAATTCGTCCCAATTCGTCCAAATTCGTCCAAATTCGTCCAAATTCGTCCAAATTCGTCCAAATTCGTCCAAATTCGTCCAAATTCGTCCCTATTCGTCCAAATTCGTCCAAATTCGTCCGCGCTTACTACACACCCCACACACGCCACACACATCGCCGACGTCATGCACACGTGCACGCATACTATATTCAAGTGCTGTGCTATCGTCGGCATCCATGTCATGTCCCTGGCTAGTCCAAATTCGTCCCAATTCGTCCCAATTCGTCCAAATTCGTCCAAATTCGTCCAAATTCGTCCAAAGTCGTCCAAATTCGGCCAAATTCGGCCGCGCTCACTACACACCCCACACACGCCACACACATCGCCGCCGTCATGCACACGTGCACGCATACTATATTCAAGTGCTGTGCTATCGTCGGCATCCATGTCATGTCCCTGTCTAGTCCGCCACCGTCGCAACAAGGAACGACATTCGTCCAAATTCGTCCAAATTCGTCCAAAGTCGTCCCAATTCGTCCGCGCTTACTACACACCCCACACACGCCACACACATCGCCGCCGTCATGCACACGTGCACGCATACTATATTCAAGTGCTGTGCTATCGTCGGCATCCATGTCATGTCCCTGTCTAGTCCAAATTCGTCCCAATTCGTCCAAATTCGTCCAAATTCGTCCAAATTCGTCCAAATTCGTCCAAATTCGTCCAAATTCGTCCAAAGTCGTCCAAAGTCGTCCGCGCTTACTACACACCCCACACACGCCACACACATCGCCGCCGTCATGCACACGTGCACGCATACTATATTCAAGTGCTGTGCTATCGTCGGCATCCATGTCATGTCCCTGTCTAGTCCGCCACCGTCGCAACAAGGAACGACATTCGTCCAAATTCGTCCAAATTCGTCCAAATTCGGCCGCGCTCACTACACACCCCACACACGCCACACACATCGCCGCCGTCATGCACACGTGCACGCATACTATATTCAAGTGTTGTGCGATCGTCGGCATCCATGTCATGTCCCTGTCTAGTCCGCCACCGTCGCAACAAGGAACGACATTCATCCTAATTCGTCCAAATTCGTCCAAATTCGGCCGCGCTTACTACACACCCCACACACGCCACACACATCGTTGCCGTCATGCACACGTGCACGCATACTATATTCAAGTGCTGTGCTATCGTCGGCATCCATGTCATGTCCCTGTCTAGTCCGCCACGTCCAAATTCGAACGTCAATTCGTCCAAATTCGTCCAAATTCGTCCAAATCGTCCAAAGTCGTCCAATTCGTCCGCGCTTACTACACACCCCACACACGCCACACACATCGCCGCCGTCATGCACACGTGCACGCATACTAATTCAAGTGCTGTGCTATCGTCGGCATCCATGTCATGTCCCTGTCTAGTCCGCCACCGTCGCAACAAGGAACGACATTCGTCCAATTCGTCCAAATAAATTCGTCCAAATTCGTCCGCGCTTACTACACACCCCCACACACGCCACACACATCGCCGCCGTCATGCACACGTGCACGCATACTATATTCAAGTGCTGTGCTATCGTCGGCATCCATGTCATGTCCCTGTCTAGTCCGCCACGTCGAACAACGTCCAATTCGTCCAAATTCGTCCAAATCGTCCAATTCGTCTACGTCCAAATTCGTCCAAATCGGCCGCGCTTACTACACACCCCACACACGCCACACACATCGCCGCCGTCATGCACACGTGCACGCATACTATATTCAAGTGTTGTGCTATCGTCGGCATCCATGTCATGTCCCTGTCTAGTCCGCCACCGTCGCAACAAGGAACGACATTCGTCCAAATTCGTCCAAATTCGTCCAAATTCGTCCGCGCTTACTACACACCCCACACACGCCACACACATCGCCGCCGTCATGCACACGTGCACGCATACTATATTCAAGTGCTGTGCTATCGTCGGCATCCATGTCATGTCCCTGTCTAGTCCAAATTCGTCCCAAAACGTCCAAATTCGTCCAAATTCGTCCAAATTCGTCCAAAGTCGTCCAAATTCGTCCAAATTCGTCCGCGCTTACTACACACCCCACACACGCCACACACATCGCCGCCGTCATGCACACGTGCACGCATACTATATTCAAGTGCTGTGCTATCGTCGGCATCCATGTCATGTCCCTGTCTAGTCCGCCACCGTCGCAACAAGGAACGACATTCGTCCTAATTCGTCCAAATTCGTCCAAATTCGTCCGCGCTTACTACACACCCCACACACGCCACACACATCGCCGCCGTCATGCACACGTGCACGCATACTATATTCAAGTGCTGTGCTATCGTCGGCATCCATGTCATGTCCCTGTCTAGTCCAAATTCGTCCCAATTCGTCCAAAAGTCAACGCAAATTCGTCCAAATTCGTCCAATTCGTCCAATTCGTCCAAATCGTCCAAATTCGTCCAAATTCGTCCGCGCTTACTACACACCCCACACACGCCACACACATCGCCGCCGTCATGCACACGTGCACGCATACTATATTCAAGTGCTGTGCTATCGTCGGCATCCATGTCATGTCCCTGCTAGTCCACCGTCCCAATTCGTCCAATTCGTCCAAATTCGTCCAAATTCGTCCAAATTCGTCCAAATCGTCCAAATTCGTCCAAATTCGTCCGCGCTTACTACACACCCCACACACGCCACACACATCGCCGCCGTCATGCACACGTGCACGCATACTATATTCAAGTGCTGTGCTATCGTCGGCATCCATGTCATGTCCCTGTCTAGTCCGCCACCGTCGCAACAAGGAACGACATTCGTCCTAATTCGTCCAAACTCGTCCAAATTCGTCCGCGCTTACTACACACCCCACACACGCCACACACATCGCCGCCGTCATGCACACGTGCACGCATACTATATTCAAGTGCTGTGCTATCGTCGGCATCCATGTCATGTCCCTGTCTAGTCCACGTCCCACGTCAATTCGTCCAAATTCGTCGAATTCGTCCAAATTCGTCCAATTCGTCCAAATTCGTCCAAATCGTCCAAGTCGCCGCGCTTACTACACACCCCACACACGCCACACACATCGCCGCCGTCATGCACACGTGCACACATAATATATTCAAGTGCTGTGCTATCGTCGGCATCCATGTCATGTCCCTGTCTAGTCCGCCACCGTCGCAACAAGGTACGACATTCGTCCAAATTCGTCCAAATTCGTCCAAAGTCGTCCAAATTCGTCCGCGCTTACGACACACCCCACACACGCCACACACATCGCCGCCGTCATGCACACGTGCACGCATACTATATTCAAGTGCTGTGCTATCGTCGGCATCCATGTCATGTCCCTGTCTAGTCCGCCACCGTCGCAACAAGGAACGACATTCGTCCAAATTCGTCCAAATTCGTCCAAATTCGGCCGCGCTTACTACACACCCCACACACGCCACACACATCGGCCGTCATGCACACGTGCACGCATACTATATTCAAGTGCTGTGCTATCGTCGGCATCCATGTCATGTCCCTGTCTAGTCCGCGTCCACCGTCAATTCGTCAAATTCGTCCAAATTCGTCCAAATTCGTCCAATTCGTCCACGTCCAAATTCGTCCAAATTCGTCCGCGCTTACTACACACCCCACACACGCCACACACATCGCCGCCGTCATGCACACGTGCACGCATACTATATTCAAGTGCTGTGCTATCGTCGGCATCCATGTCATGTCCCTGTCTAGTCCGCCACCGTCGCAACAAGGAACGACATTCGTCCAAATTCGTCCAAATTCGTCCGCCGCTTACTACACACCCCACACACGCCACACACATCGCCGCCGTCATGCACACGTGCACGCATACTATATTCAAGTGCTGTGCTATCGTCGGCATCCATGTCATGTCCCTGTCTAGTCCGCCACCGTCGCAACAAGGAACGACATTCGTCCTAATTCGTCCAAATTCGTCCAAATTCGTCCGCGCTTACTACACACCCCACACACGCCACACACATCGCCGCCGTCATGCACACGTGCACGCATACTATATTCAAGTGCTGTGCTATCGTCGGCATCCATGTCATGTCCCTGTCTAGTCCGCCACCGTCGCAACAAGGAACGACATTCGTCCAAATTCGTCCAAATTCGTCCAAATTCGGCCGCGCTTACTACACACCCCACACACGCCACACACATCGCCGCCGTCATGCACACGTGCACGCATACTATATTCAAGTGCTGTGCTATCGTCGGCATCCATGTCATGTCCCTGTCTAGTCCGCCACCGTCGCAACAAGGAACGACATTCGTCCTAATTCGTCCAAATTCGTCCAAATTCGGCCGCGCTTACTACACACCCCACACACGCCACACACATCGCCGCCGTCATGCACACGTGCACGCATACTATATTCAAGTGCTGTGCTATCGTCGGCATCCATGTCATGTCCCTGTCTAGTCCGCCACCGTCGCAACAAGGAACGACATTCGTCCAAATTCGTCCAAATTCGTCCAAATCGTCCAAATCGTCGCCGCGCTTACTACACACCCCACACACGCCACACACATCGCCGCCGTCATGCACACGTGCACGCATACTATATTCAAGTGCTGTGCTATCGTCGGCATCCATGTCATGTCCCTGTCTAGTCCGCCACCGTCGCAACAAGGAACGACATTCGTCCAAATTCGTCCAAATTCGTCCAAATTCGTCCAATTCGCCGCGCTTACTACACACCCCACACACACCACACACATCGCCGCCGTCATGCACACGTGCACGCATACTATATTCAAGTGCTGTGCTATCGTCGGCATCCATGTCATGTCCCTGTCTAGTCCGCCACCGTCGCAACAAGGAACGACATTCGTCCTAAATTCGTCCAAATTCGTCCAAATTCGGCCGCGCTTACTACACACCCCACACACGCCACACACATCGGCCGTCATGCACACGTGCACGCATACTATATTCAAGTGCTGTGCTATCGTCGGCATCCATGTCATGTCCCTGTCTAGTCCGCCACCGTCGCAACAAGGAACGACATTCGTCCAAATTCGTCCAAATTCGGCCGCGCTTACTACACACCCCACACACGCCCACACATCGCCGCCGTCATGCACACGTGCACGCATACTATATTCAAGTGCTGTGCTATCGTCGGCATCCATGTCATGTCCCTGTCTAGTCCGCCACCGTCGCAACAAGGAACGACATTCGTCCAAATTCGTCCAAATTCGTCCAAATTCGGCCGCGCTTACTACACACCCCACACACGCCACACACATCGCCGCCGTCATGCACACGTGCACGCATACTATATTCAAGTGCTGTGCTATCGTCGGCATCCATGTCATGTCCCTGTCTAGTCCGCCACCGTCGCAACAAGGAACGACATTCGTCCAAATTCGTCCAAATTCGGCCGCGCTTACTACACACCCCACACACGCCACACACATCGCCGCCGTCATGCACACGTGCACGCATACTATATTCAAGTGCTGTGCTATCGTCGGCATCCATGTCATGTCCCTGTCTAGTCCGCCACCGTCGCAACAAGGAACGACATTCGTCCAAATTCGTCCAAATTCGTCCAAATTCGGCCGCGCTTACTACACACCCCACACACGCCACACACATCGCCGCCGTCATGCACACGTGCACGCTACTATATTCAAGTGCTGTGCTATCGTCGGCATCCATGTCATGTCCCTGTCTAGTCCGCCACCGTCGCAACAAGGAACGACATTCGTCCAAATTCGTCCAAATTCGTCCAAATTCGGCCGCGCTTACTACACACCCCACACACGCCACACACATCGCCGCCGTCATGCACACGTGCACGCATACTATATTCAAGTGCTGTGCTATCGTCGGCATCCATGTCATGTCCCTGTCTAGTCCGCCACCGTCGCAACAAGGAACGACATTCGTCCTAATTCGTCCAAATTCGTCCAAATTCGTCCAAATTCGTCCGCGCTTACTACACACCCCACACACGCCACACACATCGCCGCCGTCATGCACACGTGCACGCATACTATATTCAAGTGCTGTGCTATCGTCGGCATCCATGTCATGTCCCTGTCTAGTCCGCCACCGTCGCAACAAGGAACGACATTCGTCCAAATTCGTCCAAATTCGTCCGCGCTCACTACACACCCCACACACGCCACACACATCGCCGCCGTCATGCACACGTGCACGCATACTATATTCAAGTGCTGTGCTATCGTCGGCATCCATGTCATGTCCCTGTCTAGTCCGCCACCGTCGCAACAAGGAACGACATTCGTCCTAATTCGTCCAAATTCGTCCAAATTCGTCCGCGCTTACTACACACCCCACACACGCCACACACATCGCCGCCGTCATGCACACGTGCACGCATACTATATTCAAGTGCTGTGCTATCGTCGGCATCCATGTCATGTCCCTGTCTAGTCCGCCACCGTCGCAACAAGGAACGACATTCGTCCTAATTCGTCCAAATTCGTCCAAATTCGTCCGCGCTTACTACACACCCCACACACGCCACACACATCGTTGCCGTCATGCACACGTGCACGCATACTATATTCAAGTGCTGTGCTATCGTCGGCATCCATGTCATGTCCCTGTCTAGTCCGCCACCGTCGCAACAAGGAACGACATTCGTCCAAATTCGTCCAAATTCGTCCAAATTCGGCCGCGCTTACTACACACCCCACACACGCCACACACATCGCCGCCGTCATGCACACGTGCACGCATACTATATTCAAGTGCTGTGCTATCGTCGGCATCCATGTCATGTCCCTGTCTAGTCCGCCACCGTCGCAACAAGGAACGACATTCGTCCTAATTCGTCCAAATTCGTCCAAATTCGGCCGCGCTTACTACACACCCCACACACGCCACACACATCGCCGCCGTCATGCACACGTGCACGCATACTATATTCAAGTGCTGTGCTATCGTCGGCATCCATGTCATGTCCCTGTCTAGTCCGCCACCGTCGCAACAAGGAACGACATTCGTCCAAATTCGTCCAAATTCGTCCAAATTCGGCCGCGCTTACTACACACCCCACACACGCACACACATCGCCGCCGTCATGCACACGTGCACGCATACTATATTCAAGTGCTGTGCTATCGTCGGCATCCATGTCATGTCCCTGTCTAGTCCGCCACCGTCGCAACAAGGAACGACATTCGTCCAAATTCGTCCAAATTCGTCCAAATTCGGCCGCGCTTACTACACACCCCACACACGCCACACACATCGCCGCCGTCATGCACACGTGCACAAATACTATATTCAAGTGCTGTGCTATCGTCAGCATCCATGTCATGTCCCTGTCTAGTCCGCCACCGTCGCAACAAGGAACGACATTCGTCCTAATTCGTCCAAATTCGTCCAAATTCGTCCGCGCTTACTACACACCCCACACACGCCACACACATCGTTGCCGTCATGCACACGTGCACGCATACTATATTCAAGTGCTGTGCTATCGTCGGCATCCATGTCATGTCCCTGTCTAGTCCGCCACCGTCGCAACAAGGAACGACATTCGTCCAAATTCGTCCAAATTCGTCCAAAGTCGTCCAAATTCGGCCAAATTCGGCCGCGCTCACTACACACCCCACACACGCCACACACATCGCCGCCGTCATGCACACGGCACGCATACTATATTCAAGTGCTGTGCTATCGTCGGCATCCATGTCATGTCCCTGTCTAGTCCGCCACCGTCGCAACAAGGAACGACATTCGTCCAAATTCGTCCAAATTCGTCCAAATTCGGCGCGCTTACTACACACCCCACACACGCCACACACATCGCCGCCGTCATGCACACGTGCACGCATACTATATTCAAGTGCTGTGCTATCGTCGGCATCCATGTCATGTCCCTGTCTAGTCCGCCACCGTCGCAACAAGGAACGACATTCGTCCTAATTCGTCCAAATTCGTCCAAATTCGTCGTCCAAATTCGTCCGCGCTTACTACACACCCCACACACGCCACACACATCGCCGCCGTCATGCACACGTGCACGCATACTATATTCAAGTGTTGTGCTATCGTCGCATCCATGTCATGTCCCTGTCTAGTCCGCCACCGTCGCAACAAGGAACGACATTCGTCCTAATTCGTCCAAATTCGTCCAAATTCGGCCGCGCTTACTACACACCCCACACCCACACACATCGCCGCCGTCATGCACACGTGCACGCATACTATATTCAAGTGCTGTGCTATCGTCGGCATCCATGTCATGTCCCTGTCTAGTCCGCCACCGTCGCAACACGGAACGACATTCGTCCAAATTAGTCCAAAATCGTCCAAATTCGTCCAAATGCGTCCGCGCTTACTACACACCACACACACGCCACACACATCGCCGCCGTCATGCACACGTGCACGCATACTATATCCAAGTGCTGTGCTATCGTCGGCATCCATGTCATGTCCCTGTCTAGTCCGCCACCGTCGCAAGAAGGAGCGACATTCGTCCAAATTCGTCCAAATTCGTCCAAATTCGTCCGCGCTTACTACACACCCCACACACGCCACACACATCGTTGCCCCGTCATGCACACGTGCACGCATACTATATTCAAGTGCTGTGCTATCGTCGGCATCCATGTCATGTCCCTGTCTAGTCCGCCACCGTCGCAACAAGGAAGACATTCGTCCAAATTCGTCCAAATTCGGCCGCGCTTACTACACACCCCACACACGCCATACACATCGCCGCCGTCATGCACACGTGCACGCATACTATATTCAAGTGCTGTGCTATCGTCGGCATCCATGTCATGTCCCTGTCTAGTCCGCCACCGTCGCAACAAGGAACGACATTCGTCCAATTCGTCCAAATTCGTCCAAATTCGGCCGCGCTTACTACACACCCCACACACGCCACAGACATCGCCGCCGTCATGCACACGTGCACGCATACTCTATTCAAGTGCTGTGCTATCGTCGGCATCCATGTCATGTCCCTGTCTAGTCCGCCACCGTCGCAACAAGGAACGACATTCGTCCAAATTCGTCCAAATTCGTCCAAATTCGGCCGCGCTTACTACACACCCCACACACGCCACACATCGCCGCCGTCAAGCACACGTGCACGCATACTATATTCAAGTGTGTGCTATCGTCGGCATCCATGTCATGTCCCGTCTAGTCCGCCACCGTCGCAACAAGGAACGACATTCGTCCAAATTCGTCCAAATTCGTCCAAATTCGGCCGCGCTTACTACACACCCCACACACGCCACACACATCGCCGCCGTCATGCACACGTGCACGCATACTATATTCAAGTGCTGTGCTATCGTCGGCATCCATGTCATGTCCCTGTCTAGTCCGCCACCGTCGCAACAAGGAACGACATTCGTCTAATTCGTCCAAATTCGTCCAAATTCGGCCGCGCTTACTACACACCCCACACACGCCACACACATCGCCGCCGTCATGCACACGTGCACGCATACTATATTCAAGTGCTGTGCTATCGTCGGCATCCATGTCATGTCCCTGTCGAGTCCGCCACCGTCGCAACAAGGAACGACATTCGTCCAAATTCGTCCAAATTCGTCCGCGCTTACTACACACCCCAAACACGCCACACACATCGCCGCCGTCGTGCACACGTGCACACATACGATATTCAAGTGCTGTGCTATCGTCGGCATCCATGTCATGTCCCTGTCTAGTCCGCCACCGTCGCAACAAGGAACGACATTCGTCCAAATTCGTCCAAATTCGTCCAAATTCGGCCGCGCTTACTACACACCCCACACACGCCACACACATCGCCGCCGTCATGCACACGTGCACGCATACTATATTCAAGTGCTGTGCTATCGTCGGCATCCATGTCATGTCCCTGTCTAGTCCGCCACCGTCGCAACAAGGAACGACATTCGTCCTAATTCGTCCAAATTCGTCCAAATTCGTCAAATTCGTCCGCGCTTACTACACACCCCACACCACGCCACACACATCGCCGCCGTCATGCACACATGCACGCATACTATATTCAAGTGCTGTGCTATCGTCGGCATCCATGCATGTCATGTCCCTGTCTAGTCCGCCACCGTCGCAACAAGGAACGACATTCATCCTAATTCGTCCAAATTCGGCCGCGTTACTACACACACCCACACACCCACACACATCGCCGCCGTCATGCACACGTGCACGCATACTATATTCAAGTGCTGTGCTATCGTCGGCATCCATGTCATGTCCCTGTCTAGTCCGCCACCGTCGCAACAAGGAACGACATTCGTCCTAATTCGTCCAAATTCGTCCAAATTCGGCCGCGCTTACGACACACCCCACACACGCCACACACATCGCCGCCGTCATGCACACGTGCACATACTATATCAAGTGCTGTGCTATCGTCGGCATCCATGTCATGTCCCTGTCTAGTCCCACCGTCGCAACAAGGAACGACATTCGTCCTAATTCGTCCAAATTCGTCCAAATTCGTCCGCGCTTACTACACACCCCACACACGCCACACATATCGCCGCAGTCATGCACACGTGTACGCATACTATATCCAAGTGCTGTGCTATCGTCGGCATCCATGCATGTCATGTCCCTGTCTAGTCCGCCACCGTCGCAAGAAGGAGCGACATTCGTCCAAATTCGTCCAAATTCGTCCAAATTCGTCCGCGCTTACTACACACCACACACACGCCACACACATCGCCGCCGTCATGCACACGTGCACGCATACTATATTCAAGTGCTGTGCTATCGTCGCATCCATGTCATGTCCCTGTCTAGTCCGCCACCGTCGCAACAAGGAACGACATTCGTCCTAATTCGTCCAAATTCGTCCAAATTCGTCCGCGCTTACTACACACACCCACACACGCCACAGACATCGCCGCCGTCATGCACACGTGCACGCATACTATATTCAAGTGCTGTGCTATCGTCGGCATCCATGTCATGTCCCTGTCTAGTCCGCCACCGTCGCAACAAGGAACGACATTCATCCTAATTCGTCCAAATTCGTCCAAATTCGTCCGCGCTTACTACACACCCCACACACGCCACACACATCGCCGCCGTCATGCACACGTGCACGCATACTATATTCAAGTGCTGTGCTATCGTCGGCATCCATGTCATGTCCCTGTCTAGTCCGCCACCGCCGCAACAAGGAACGACATTCGTCCTAATTCGTCCAAATTCGTCCAAATTCGGCCGCGCTTACTACACACCCCACACACGCCACACACATCGCCGCCGTCATGCACACGTGCACGCATACTATATTCAAGTGCTGTGCTATCGTCGGCATCCATGTCATGTCCCTGTCTAGTCCGCCACCGTCGCAACAAGGAACGACATTCGTCCAAATTCGTCCAAATTCGGCCGCGCTTACTACACACCCCACACACGCCACACACATCGCCGCCGTCATGCACACGTGCACGCATACTATATTCAAGTGCTGTGCTATCGTCGGCATCCATGTCATGTCCCTGTTTAGTCCGCCACCGTCGCAACAAGGAACGACATTCGTCCAAATTCGTCCAAATTCGTCCAAATTCGGCCGCGCTTACTACACACCCCACACACGCCACACACATCGTTGCCGTCATGCACACGTGCACAAATACTATATTCAAGTGCTGTGCTATCGTCGGCATCCATGTCATGTCCCTGTCTAGTCCGCCACCGTCGCAACAAGGAACGACATTCGTCCTAATTCGTCCAATTCGTCCAAATTCGTCCAAATTCGGCCGCGCTTACTACACACCCCCACACACGCCACACACATCGCCGCCGTCATGCACACGTGCACGCATACTATATTCAAGTGCTGTGCTATCGTCGGCATCCATGTCATGTCCCTGTAGTCCGCCACCGTCGCAACAAGGAACGACATTCGATCCAATTCGTCCAAATTCGTCCAAATTCGTCCGCGCTTACTACACACCCCACACACGCCACACATATCGCCGCAGTCATGCACACGTGTACGCATACTATATTCAAGTGCTGTGCTATCGTCGGCATCCATGTCATGTCCCTGTCTAGTCCGCCACCGTCGCAACACGGAACGACATTCGTCCAAATTAGTCCAAAATCGTCCAAATTCGTCCAAATGCGTCCGCGCTTACTACACACCCCACACACGCCACACACATCGCCGCTGTCATGCACACATGCACAAATACTATATTCAAGTGCTGTGCTATCGTCGGCATCCAAGTCATGTCCCTGTCCTAGTCCGCCCACCGTCGCAACAAGGAACGACATTCGTCCAAATTCGTCCAAATTCGTCCGCGCTTACTACACACCCCACACACGCCACACACATTGCCGCCGTCATGCACACGTGCACAAATACTATATTCAAGTGCTGTGCTATCGTCGGCATCCATGTCATGTCCCTGTCTAGTCCGCCACCGTCGCAACACGGAACGACATTCGTCCTAATTCATCCTAATTCGTCCAAATTCGTCCAAATTCGGCCGCGCTTACTACACACCCCACACACGCCACACACATCGTTGCCGTCATGCACACGTGCACGCATACTATATTCAAGTGCTGTGCTATCGTCGGCATCCAT
Organism: Pythium insidiosum; assembly: GCA_022836835.1. Taxonomy (NCBI): domain Eukaryota; phylum Oomycota; class Peronosporomycetes; order Pythiales; family Pythiaceae; genus Pythium; species Pythium insidiosum. The sequence goes on from JAKVDI010000219.1 coordinate 20,067, forward strand.
GTCATGTCCCTGTCTAGTCCGCCACCGTCGCAACAAGGAACGACATTCGTCCAAATTCGTCCAAATTCGGCCGCGCTTACTACACACCCCACACACGCCACACACATCGCCGCCGTCATGCACACGTGCACGCATACTATATTCAAGTGCTGTGCTATCGTCGGCATCCATGTCATGTCCCTGTCTAGTCCGCCACCGTCGCAACAAGGAACGACATTCGTCCAAATTCGTCCCAATTCGGCCGCGCTTTACTACACACCCCACACACGCCACACACATCGCCGCCGTCATGCACACGTGCACGCATACTATATTCAAGTGCTGTGCTATCGTCGGCATCCATGTCATGTCCCTGTCTAGTCCGCCACCGTCGCAACAAGGAACGACATTCGTCCAAATTCGTCCAAATTCGTCCAAATTCGTCCAAACGCGTCCGCGCTTACTACACACCCCACACACGCCACACACATCGCCGCCGTCATGCACACGTGCACGCATACTATATTCAAGTGCTGTGCTATCGTCGGCATCCATGTCATGTCCCTGTCTAGTCCGCCACCGTCGCAACAAGGAACGACATTCGTCCAAATTCGTCCAAATTCGTCCAAATTCGTCCAAACGCGTCCGCGCTTACTACACACCCCACACACGCCACACACATCGCCGCCGTCATGCACACGTGCACGCATACTATATTCAAGTGCTGTGCTATCGTCAGCATCCATGTCATGTCCCTGTCTAGTCCGCCACCGTCGCAACAAGGAACGACATTCGTCCAAATTCGTCCAAATTCGTCCGCGCTTACTACACACCCCACACACGCCACACACATTGCCGCCGTCATGCACACGGGCACGCATACTATATTCAAGTGCTGTGCCAACAGCAAATCACCGATCGAATGGTTTCTCGACAACCACTTGCACGTTCTCGACCAAACTTGGTACCGCACCTCGGATGGTGTTTGCGCACCTTCCCGACCATCGATGACCCTCGCAACAGGTGTAGAACGGAAGATACAGCACTTGGTCACGTTGGGCAAAAGTGTCGCGTCACGGCGTTTTCAACACCCACCTTTTTGGCGACCACGTCGCCCACACGCCGTTGCACCGACCGAAACTTGTACCGTCTAGACGGGGCCATCCGTGCGCATCTTTCGGTATGTGGCACGTCGACACAGTGTTCGTATCGACCGAGAGACGACATATTTCACGTTATCTCGGGGGCCATTTCCGGACGGGGACCCACGGGGGTCGTTTTTTGTATCGGATTTCAAACAGCAAATCACCGATCGAATGGTTTCTCGACAACCACTTGCACGTTCTCGACCAAACTTGGTACCGCACCTCGGATGGTGTTTGCGCACCTTCCCGACCATCGATGACCCTCGCAACAGGTGTAGAACGGAAGATACAGCACTTGGTCACGTTGGGCAAAAGTGTCGCGTCACGGCGTTTTCAACACCCACCTTTTTGGCGACCACGTCGCCCACACGCCGTTGCACCGACCGAAACTTGTACCGTCTAGACGGGGCCATCCGTGCGCATCTTTCGGTATGTGGCACGTCGCACAGCGTTCGTATCGACCGAGAGACGACATATTTCACGTTATCTCGGGGGCCATTTCCGGACGGGGACCCACGGGGGTCGTTTTTTGTATCGGATTTCAAACAGCAAATCACCGATCGAATGGTTTCTCGACAACCACTTGCACGTTCTCGACCAAACTTGGTACCGCACCTCGGATGGTGTTTGCGCACCTTCCCGACCATCGATGACCCTCGCAACAGGTGTAGAACGGAAGATACAGCACTTGGTCACGTTGGGCAAAAGTGTCGCGTCACGGCGTTTTCAACACCCACCTTTTTGGCGACCACGTCGCCCACACGCCGTTGCACCGACCGAAACTTGTACCGTCTAGACGGGGCCATCCGTGCGCATCTTTCGGTATGTGGCACGTCGACACAGTTTCGTATCGACCGAGAGACGACATATTTCACGTTATCTCGGGGGCCATTTCCGGACGGGGACCCACGGGGGTCGTTTTTTGTATCGGATTTCAAACAGCAAATCACCGATCGAATGGTTTCTCGACAACCACTTGCACGTTCTCGACCAAACTTGGTACCGCACCTCGGATGGTGTTTGCGCACCTTCCCGACCATCGATGACCCTCGCAACAGGTGTAGAACGGAAGATACAGCACTTGGTCACGTTGGGCAAAAGTGTCGCGTCACGGCGTTTTCAACACCCACCTTTTTGGCGACCACGTCGCCCACACGCCGTTGCACCGACCGAAACTTGTACCGTCTAGACGGGGCCATCCGTGCGCATCTTTCGGTATGTGGCACGTCGACACAGCGTTCGTATCGACCGAGAGACGACATATTTCACGTTATCTCGGGGGCCATTTCCGGACGGGGACCCACGGGGGTCGTTTTTTGTATCGGATTTCAAACAGCAAATCACCGATCGAATGGTTTCTCGACAACCACTTGCACGTTCTCGACCAAACTTGGTACCGCACCTCGGATGGTGTTTGCGCACCTTCCCGACCATCGATGACCCTCGCAACAGGTGTAGAACGGAAGATACAGCACTTGGTCACGTTGGGCAAAAGTGTCGCGTCACGGCGTTTTCAACACCCACCTTTTTGGCGACCACGTCGCCCACACGCCGTTGCACCGACCGAAACTTGTACCGTCTAGACGGGGCCATCCGTGCGCATCTTTCGGTATGTGCACGTCGACACAGCGTTCGTATCGACCGAGAGACGACATATTTCACGTTATCTCGGGGGCCATTTCCGGACGGGGACCCACGGGGGTCGTTTTTTATCGGATTTCAAACAGCAAATCACCGATCGAATGGTTTCTCGACAACCACTTGCACGTTCTCGACCAAACTTGGTACCGCACCTCGGATGGTGTTTGCGCACCTTCCCGACCATCGATGACCCTCGCAACAGGTGTAGAACGGAAGATACAGCACTTGGTCACGTTGGGCAAAAGTGTCGCGTCACGGCGTTTTCAACACCCACCTTTTTGGCGACCACGTCGCCCACACGCCGTTGCACCGACCGAAACTTGTACCGTCTAGACGGGGCCATCCGTGCGCATCTTTCGGTATGTGGCACGTCGACACAGCGTTCGTATCGACCGAGAGACGACATATTTCACGTTATCTCGGGGGCCATTTCCGGACGGGGACCCACGGGGGTCGTTTTTTGTATCGGATTTCAAACAGCAAATCACCGATCGAATGGTTTCTCGACAACCACTTGCACGTTCTCGACCAAACTTGGTACCGCACCTCGGATGGTGTTTGCGCACCTTCCCGACCATCGATGACCCTCGCAACAGGTGTAGAACGGAAGATACAGCACTTGGTCACGTTGGGCAAAAGTGTCGCGTCACGGCGTTTTCAACACCCACCTTTTTGGCGACCACGTCGCCCACACGCCGTTGCACCGACCGAAACTTGTACCGTCTAGACGGGGCCATCCGTGCGCATCTTTCGGTATGTGGCACGTCGACACAGCGTTCGTATCGACCGAGAGACGACATATTTCACGTTATCTCGGGGGCCATTTCCGGACGGGGACCCACGGGGGTCGTTTTTTGTATCGGATTTCAAACAGCAAATCACCGATCGAATGGTTTCTCGACAACCACTTGCACGTTCTCGACCAAACTTGGTACCGCACCTCGGATGGTGTTTGCGCACCTTCCCGACCATCGATGACCCTCGCAACAGGTGTAGAACGGAAGATACAGCACTTGGTCACGTTGGGCAAAAGTGTCGCGTCACGGCGTTTTCAACACCCACCTTTTTGGCGACCACGTCGCCCACACGCCGTTGCACCGACCGAAACTTGTACCGTCTAGACGGGGCCATCCGTGCGCATCTTTCGGTATGTGGCACGTCGACACAGCGTTCGTATCGACCGAGAGACGACATATTTCACGTTATCTCGGGGGCCATTTCCGGACGGGGACCCACGGGGGTCGTTTTTTGTATCGGATTTCAAACAGCAAATCACCGATCGAATGGTTTCTCGACAACCACTTGCACGTTCTCGACCAAACTTGGTACCGCACCTCGGATGGTGTTTGCGCACCTTCCCGACCATCGATGACCCTCGCAACAGGTGTAGAACGGAAGATACAGCACTTGGTCACGTTGGGCAAAAGTGTCGCGTCACGGCGTTTTCAACACCCACCTTTTTGGCGACCACGTCGCCCACACGCCGTTGCACCGACCGAAACTTGTACCGTCTAGACGGGGCCATCCGTGCGCATCTTTCGGTATGTGGCACGTCGACACAGCGTTCGTATCGACCGAGAGACGACATATTTCACGTTATCTCGGGGGCCATTTCCGGACGGGGACCCACGGGGGTCGTTTTTTGTATCGGATTTCAAACAGCAAATCACCGATCGAATGGTTTCTCGACAACCACTTGCACGTTCTCGACCAAACTTGGTACCGCACCTCGGATGGTGTTTGCGCACCTTCCCGACCATCGATGACCCTCGCAACAGGTGTAGAACGGAAGATACAGCACTTGGTCACGTTGGGCAAAAGTGTCGCGTCACGGCGTTTTCAACACCCACCTTTTTGGCGACCACGTCGCCCACACGCCGTTGCACCGACCGAAACTTGTACCGTCTAGACGGGGCCATCCGTGCGCATCTTTCGGTATGTGGCACGTCGACACAGCGTTCGTATCGACCGAGAGACGACATATTTCACGTTATCTCGGGGGCCATTTCCGGACGGGGACCCACGGGGGTCGTTTTTTGTATCGGATTTCAAACAGCAAATCACCGATCGAATGGTTTCTCGACAACCACTTGCACGTTCTCGACCAAACTTGGTACCGCACCTCGGATGGTGTTTGCGCACCTTCCCGACCATCGATGACCCTCGCAACAGGTGTAGAACGGAAGATACAGCACTTGGTCACGTTGGGCAAAAGTGTCGCGTCACGGCGTTTTCAACACCCACCTTTTTGGCGACCACGTCGCCCACACGCCGTTGCACCGACCGAAACTTGTACCGTCTAGACGGGGCCATCCGTGCGCATCTTTCGGTATGTGGCACGTCGACAGCGTTCGTCGACCGAGAGACGACATATTTCACGTTATCTCGGGGGCCATTTCCGGACGGGGACCCACGGGGGTCGTTTTTTGTATCGGATTTCAAACAGCAAATCACCGATCGAATGGTTTCTCGACAACCACTTGCACGTTCTCGACCAAACTTGGTACCGCACCTCGGATGGTGTTTGCGCACCTTCCCGACCATCGATGACCCTCGCAACAGGTGTAGAACGGAAGATACAGCACTTGGTCACGTTGGGCAAAAGTGTCGCGTCACGGCGTTTTCAACACCCACCTTTTTGGCGACCACGTCGCCCACACGCCGTTGCACCGACCGAAACTTGTACCGTCTAGACGGGGCCATCCGTGCGCATCTTTCGGTATGTGGCACGTCGACACAGCGTTCGTATCGACCGAGAGACGACATATTTCACGTTATCTCGGGGGCCATTTCCGGACGGGGACCCACGGGGGTCGTTTTTTGTATCGGATTTCAAACAGCAAATCACCGATCGAATGGTTTCTCGACAACCACTTGCACGTTCTCGACCAAACTTGGTACCGCACCTCGGATGGTGTTTGCGCACCTTCCCGACCATCGATGACCCTCGCAACAGGTGTAGAACGGAAGATACAGCACTTGGTCACGTTGGGCAAAAGTGTCGCGTCACGGCGTTTTCAACACCCACCTTTTTGGCGACCACGTCGCCCACACGCCGTTGCACCGACCGAAACTTGTACCGTCTAGACGGGGCCATCCGTGCGCATCTTTCGGTATGTGGCACGTCGACACAGCGTTCGTATCGACCGAGAGACGACATATTTCACGTTATCTCGGGGGCCATTTCCGGACGGGGACCCACGGGGGTCGTTTTTTGTATCGGATTTCAAACAGCAAATCACCGATCGAATGGTTTCTCGACAACCACTTGCACGTTCTCGACCAAACTTGGTACCGCACCTCGGATGGTGTTTGCGCACCTTCCCGACCATCGATGACCCTCGCAACAGGTGTAGAACGGAAGATACAGCACTTGGTCACGTTGGGCAAAAGTGTCGCGTCACGGCGTTTTCAACACCCACCTTTTTGGCGACCACGTCGCCCACACGCCGTTGCACCGACCGAAACTTGTACCGTCTAGACGGGGCCATCCGTGCGCATCTTTCGGTATGTGGCACGTCGACACAGCGTTCGTATCGACCGAGAGACGACATATTTCACGTTATCTCGGGGGCCATTTCCGGACGGGGACCCACGGGGGTCGTTTTTTGTATCGGATTTCAAACAGCAAATCACCGATCGAATGGTTTCTCGACAACCACTTGCACGTTCTCGACCAAACTTGGTACCGCACCTCGGATGGTGTTTGCGCACCTTCCCGACCATCGATGACCCTCGCAACAGGTGTAGAACGGAAGATACAGCACTTGGTCACGTTGGGCAAAAGTGTCGCGTCACGGCGTTTTCAACACCCACCTTTTTGGCGACCACGTCGCCCACACGCCGTTGCACCGACCGAAACTTGTACCGTCTAGACGGGGCCATCCGTGCGCATCTTTCGGTATGTGGCACGTCGACACAGTGTTCGTATCGACCGAGAGACGACATATTTCACGTTATCTCGGGGGCCATTTCCGGACGGGGACCCACGGGGGTCGTTTTTTGTATCGGATTTCAAACAGCAAATCACCGATCGAATGGTTTCTCGACAACCACTTGCACGTTCTCGACCAAACTTGGTACCGCACCTCGGATGGTGTTTGCGCACCTTCCCGACCATCGATGACCCTCGCAACAGGTGTAGAACGGAAGATACAGCACTTGGTCACGTTGGGCAAAAGTGTCGCGTCACGGCGTTTTCAACACCCACCTTTTTGGCGACCACGTCGCCCACACGCCGTTGCACCGACCGAAACTTGTACCGTCTAGACGGGGCCATCCGTGCGCATCTTTCGGTATGTGGCACGTCGACACAGCGTTCGTATCGACCGAGAGACGACATATTTCACGTTATCTCGGGGGCCATTTCCGGACGGGGACCCACGGGGGTCGTTTTTTGTATCGGATTTCAAACAGCAAATCACCGATCGAATGGTTTCTCGACAACCACTTGCACGTTCTCGACCAAACTTGGTACCGCACCTCGGATGGTGTTTGCGCACCTTCCCGACCATCGATGACCCTCGCAACAGGTGTAGAACGGAAGATACAGCACTTGGTCACGTTGGGCAAAAGTGTCGCGTCACGGCGTTTTCAACACCCACCTTTTTGGCGACCACGTCGCCCACACGCCGTTGCACCGACCGAAACTTGTACCGTCTAGACGGGGCCATCCGTGCGCATCTTTCGGTATGTGGCACGTCGACACAGTGTTCGTCGACCGAGAGACGACATATTTCACGTTATCTCGGGGGCCATTTCCGGACGGGGACCCACGGGGGTCGTTTTTTGTATCGGATTTCAAACAGCAAATCACCGATCGAATGGTTTCTCGACAACCACTTGCACGTTCTCGACCAAACTTGGTACCGCACCTCGGATGGTGTTTGCGCACCTTCCCGACCATCGATGACCCTCGCAACAGGTGTAGAACGGAAGATACAGCACTTGGTCACGTTGGGCAAAAGTGTCGCGTCACGGCGTTTTCAACACCCACCTTTTTGGCGACCACGTCGCCCACACGCCGTTGCACCGACCGAAACTTGTACCGTCTAGACGGGGCCATCCGTGCGCATCTTTCGGTATGCGCACGTCGACACAGCGTTCGTATCGACCGAGAGACGACATATTTCACGTTATCTCGGGGGCCATTTCCGGACGGGGACCCACGGGGGTCGTTTTTTGTATCGGATTTCAAACAGCAAATCACCGATCGAATGGTTTCTCGACAACCACTTGCACGTTCTCGACCAAACTTGGTACCGCACCTCGGATGGTGTTTGCGCACCTTCCCGACCATCGATGACCCTCGCAACAGGTGTAGAACGGAAGATACAGCACTTGGTCACGTTGGGCAAAAGTGTCGCGTCACGGCGTTTTCAACACCCACCTTTTTGGCGACCACGTCGCCCACACGCCGTTGCACCGACCGAAACTTGTACCGTCTAGACGGGGCCATCCGTGCGCATCTTTCGGTATGTGGCACGTCGACACAGCGTTCGTATCGACCGAGAGACGACATATTTCACGTTATCTCGGGGGCCATTTCCGGACGGGGACCCACGGGGGTCGTTTTTTGTATCGGATTTCAAACAGCAAATCACCGATCGAATGGTTTCTCGACAACCACTTGCACGTTCTCGACCAAACTTGGTACCGCACCTCGGATGGTGTTTGCGCACCTTCCCGACCATCGATGACCCTCGCAACAGGTGTAGAACGGAAGATACAGCACTTGGTCACGTTGGGCAAAAGTGTCGCGTCACGGCGTTTTCAACACCCACCTTTTTGGCGACCACGTCGCCCACACGCCGTTGCACCGACCGAAACTTGTACCGTCTAGACGGGGCCATCCGTGCGCATCTTTCGGTAGTGGCACGTCGACACAGTGTCGTATCGACCGAGAGACGACATATTTCACGTTATCTCGGGGGCCATTTCCGGACGGGGACCCACGGGGTCGTTTTTTGTATCGGATTTCAAACAGCAAATCACCGATCGAATGGTTTCTCGACAAC